>SJYC01004818.1:0-22979 GCA_006408675.1 Madoqua kirkii | reverse complement strand
ATAGGGAGGGAAGAGGTATCTCTGGGCCCCCTGCACCACCGCCACCCTCGCCCGGGGCCGCCCCTCCGTCCGCCGTCTCCTCCCCTGCCCCCAGGAAGTGTTGCTGAAGCGGGCGGCCGACTTGGCAGAGGCCCTGTATGGAGTGCCCAGCGGCAACCAGGTATGGCGCCTCCGCCCGCCTCCCCGCGCCGGCCCGGTGCTGCCCGCCTCCCGGCGCCCGCTGCTGCCCCGGCCGTGTCCGCTCTTGTCTTCGCAGGAGCTCCTCCTGAAGCGCGCGGCGGACGTGGCTGAGGCTCTGTACAGCGCCCCCCGCCCGCCGGCGCCGCTCGGACCCCTGGCGCCCAGCCACCCGCACCCTGCCGTCGTGGGCATCAACGCCTTCAGCAGCCCGCTGGCCATCGCCGTCGGGGACGCCACGCCGGGGCCGGAGCCAGGTGCGTCTGCCGCAGCCCGGAGGCCCCTTCCCTGCGGGCGCGCGCCACTGACGGCCGCTCTCCCGCAGGGTATGCGCGCAGCTGCGGCAGCGCGTCCCCGCGCGGGTTCGCGCCGAGCCCCGGCTCACAGCAGAGCGGCTACGGCGGCAGCCTCGGAGCTGGCCTCGGCGGCTACGGGGCCCCGGGCGTGACCGGCCTCGGTGTGCCCGGGTCCCCCAGCTTCCTCAATGGCTCCACGGCCACCTCACCCTTCGCCAGTGAGTGTCCCCTGCCCGGGGGCGGGGGGTACGGACCAGGCCCCGGGGAGCAGAATGGGGCTCAGCTCGGCCCCCTCCTAGCCTATGGGGTTGGGAGGAACTCCCGGCACCTGTCCGGTGAGCGTCGACCCTGGCCTTGTCCTCCTATGTGCGACCTCTCTCTGCCTTTGGAGACTCACCCCGCCACCCTGGGGCCAGGGCACTTCTCGCACCTTTATCTCTTTGCTGGCCGCAGTTGTGCACATTGCTTCTAGTTTTTCCCTCCTGCTGAAATGAGCTTTAACACGAGGGTATCCTCCTTAAATCTGGTGGCCCGCCGGCCTTCCCTTTGTATGCCAGGGCTTCAGGAGGAGGGCTGGTGCCCCCTGCCGGAAGTCTGAGGAAACTCAGGACGCAAGAAAAGTAGGTGTCCACCTGGCCCCACGGCCCCCAGGAGACGCGGGGGCTTGAGGAGGGAAGAGGTAGCTCCCACAGTCTGGTTGTGCAGAGCAAGAGAATTCTGTGTAGTCAGACACCTGGATCCAGCATTTGTTGAAATGAGCTGACATTCAGCAAGTTACTTCAGTTTTCTCTGTAAAACAGGATCAGTATCACCTGTTGCTTAAGGTTGTTCTCAGACTTGAATGTTCAAGTGTACGTAAAGGGCTTGGACACAATTCAGAAAGAGTGCGTGACTTTGCATCCCAGCACTAGCTGTGGGCACTAACCATCTTCTGTATGGTTTCTTAGGGTGTGCAGCTCAGAGCTGGGTAGATGAGCAGAGGGCATTTATGCTTTTATCATGGTGGCCCTCAACTCCCTCCCTCCAACACTAAGTTCCAGAAGAGCCTGTTTACAGGTTCCTATAGCTTAGCTATTAAGCAGACGTGTATAAATCACTTACTCTATAAAGCACCTGACTTAGGGGATAGCTCCACCCTTGCTCACCTTCAAGGAGCTTGCCCAGCAATTGTAAGAGAGCATGCACCTTGATTCCTGGGAGACAGTGCTGTGCCAGAGGAATGGGAAAGCCAGCCAAGAAGGAGCTGGTTGTGTGGCTTTTACTGCCTTTCCTTAGCCTATCCCCTGTCTTTTGTTTGCTATTGCTGAAGACCAACATATCTGGCACCTGCCTAGACTTCCTTGCCATGGCCTACCTCCTCGGTACTTCTCTTTCTGGCTGTGAGTTGGAATCTGGGGCTCTGCCTTTGGCCTGGGCTCAGTGTCTGGGACCAGAAGCCCCCTATGCATGGTGTCCCCACCAAGACTCCCGTCTCCTCTTTGCTCTAGCTAGGCTACAGAGCTCCCACTTGGCTTCAGTTCTGCACAGTACTCTTACCACTTGTCTCAGGGTTCCCCCCAGATCAAAGCTGGTGGAATTTGAAACACCAGCCCCCTTATCGATCACACACGCAGTACAATCAGTCACAGTGGAGGAACAAAGTGCCCCAGGGGCCAAAGCCAGTTGCCTGGAGTCTTCCCATTCAGCCAAGAGGTCAAGAATTCCCTAGCTGCTTATGCCCTACTCCAGCATCACAGCCCCACTCCAGTCCCATCTAGTAGTGTCCTGTCCAGTCCCCATCCACTCCCCTTGTGCATGCTCTGTGGTGGCACTCCAGTGGGTGTCATTCTCAGTGAGTTTGCCAGGGCGTGCTTGTAATAACATCTGGAACTGTCCCTGCCAGAGGCTGTCTGCTTAGACCTCTTCTCTGCCTTCTGCTTCAGCCACCAGCAGCTCTGGACTGACCCACAACTCCCAGTACTACCCAAGCTGCAAAATGCAGCTGGGAGCTCTGGGCCTTGAAAGATGTAGTACATTTCTGCCATCATCTCAAGCCCTCCATGGAGTTCCATGGGCCTCATTAGCTAGCAGTCAGCATTGTCTTAAAGGAGATGTCCATGGGGCTGAGCACCTTTGGAACAGGGGCAGCTGGTGAAGGCATCACTGTTCCGAAGTGGGGGGCGGGGGATGGGGATGAGAGTGTTTTCTAAATGCCAAAAGTGGTTTTCTCAGGCTGTTTTCTTTCAGGAAATCCCCACCCTCACCCCATTGGCCCCTTCTTGAACAACACTCAAATCACAGTCCTATTGGTGTTTGGAAAAGAGAGGCGGGGAATTGGGTTCAGATGAGGATGTAGAAAGAGAGATCCAGAAGTGACCTGGGCAGGAGCCCCAAGAGAGGAGGTGGGGCAGAAGAAGGAGGGGCAGACAAAGGCTGTGTGTGGGAGGCTCCCTGGTTATTCTCAGGAGAACAAGCCACAGCTGTGGAGGTCAGGGGGGTAGAGAACAGGACGATCTGAGAATGTGGATTCTCGTACATTTCCTAAAAACTGATGAGCTGGAAGAAGGAGATAGAGAAGGCCTCTAGGACCAGGGCTGAAGATGATGAGGACTGGCATTAAGCTGGAAGAGAACAAAGTGTTGGGGGTCAAAGGGAGTGTAATTGGTAAGGGGCACATATTTGTCGGGGGGAGTTAGGGTTCTTGGGTGAGCTGTGATCCTGGACAGAGGGGCCTTATAACAGGAGCCTATGTGAACCCGGCAAACTTCACCCTGACCACCTGTCCCAGCTCTGCTGTGAACCCTGACCTTTGACTCTAACCTTGATGCCCCAGGGCCCATCAGTATTTCTGAGTGTCTCAGAATCCCAGTGATTTTCAGCAGGAATCCTAACTTGTTCCATCTCATCTTCATTCCTATCTTTATGGACACCTCTGTGTATTTGGTTTCATTGGATGTTCTGGTTTTGCTTTCTTTCTTTCTTTTTTAACCTCTTCTGGTCTTATCATCTCCAACCCTAAGAGAAAGGGTCTCTAGATTCCCCTTGCCCCAAACAGCAAGTGCTAGCCATAACCCTAGGGGCTCCCAAGCTGCCTCCAGACTCTACACTGTACTGGTCCCCTTAAAACCTTCACAGCCTCCCACTGAGAGCTGAGCCTGGCACCCAGTTCAGCAGCCCGCACAGGGCATACTGCTCGTGCCAGGACAGCGACCAGGCTGCTCACTCTGGTGCTGTCTCCCTGTTGTGTCTCCCATCTCCCACTGCCTTCCCTGCTGCGCCTGCCCCTCCCCGCCCCGCCCCGGAGTCATGCCCTCTAGCCCCCCGCTGGCCTCTGCCTCCTCCATGTCCCTCCCGGCGGCTGCCCCTGCCACCAGCGTCTTCTCCTTCTCGCCTGTCCACATGATCTCCGCTGTCAAACAGAGGAGCGCTTTTGCCCCCGTGCTGCGCCCGCCCAGCTCCCCAACCCAGGCCTGCCCCAGAACCCACGGAGAGGGGCTTCCAGGTGAGTGCTCTGTGCTGCCTTACTGGGACCTACCTGGTGGAGCAGCTGGGTTTGAGGGGGCCCACGCCATCCGTATCTCACAAGAGCTTCAAGCCAGTTGCCCAGTTCTCCCTGGGGGTTGCAGAAAAGGAAGCTCTGGAGGGGTTCAAAGAGGCCTCTCTGGACCCTCTTCCCTGGGCCTCATAGCTTGGGATGGTCTCACTCTGGACCATCAAGAAGACTCAGATACTAGTCGGAAAAGGTCTGGGCCCCATCCAGTTGAGCCCAGAGTAAAGACCCAACACACAGCTAGAGGAACCCTAGCGTGGACTGCATACCTTTGACCTGTACCTCCCTGTGTCCACCGGAGGGTAGCATACACCATCGTGAGAGACCTGGTTACTCATTGAATGGAGGGAGGCTGATAAACTTCAGCCTAGCTTTGCCTTCCCCATTTTTAGATAGGGAATTGAGACCAGGTCACCCCTCCCACAGTCCATTAGTGAAATAATTTATGTACCATTTATCAGTCTCTTCCAAGTCAACATCCAACTTAACAAAGCCTGGGCTCTAACCAGTAATGTATATAGCAAGTCAAAAAGAGTTGCATCCCCTCAAATAAGATGACTCTTGGGGTGGGCTTGTTAGATGATGCTCTAGGATGATTTGAGGTAGAACATGGTTATGTTTGTCCTTGTTTCCAATTTTTGGATTTTTCTTAAGTGTGTTTGAAGCTTAAAATGCAGGGAATAGGAAGGACAGAGGACCACCAGTTTCTTCTGCAGCAAACCATAGCGAGGGGTTTAGGCAGAGGCAAGCGTGATGAAAGGGGTGAATTTCGTGGGATGTGGGAGGAAGACTTGCTGCCATCACTGCATTAGGTATCAGTACTTCTGGAGGCTGCCCTCTGTCCTTTCCCATCCTGATATATGGCTGTCCACATCCTCACCTTGAGAGAGGCCCTCAGAAGGAGAAATGCTGGGAAGAAGAGGGAAGACGACCCCTAGAGTCATCTCTCTTGACTGACGAAACTAGTGGAGCAAAGGCTTGAGGCTGCACCTCCTAAGAGGTCTGAGGGACACACTTCACCTAACTGTCTGCAGTGCTGGGCCCAGGCTAGGAGTGGGGGCAGCCGACCACCTTCAAGGCTCTTGATAGCGCTGCCCTGAAAAAGTGCCTGCTGCTTCCAGTTGAGAGGCGTGCAGGCTACACATGACTTATGGTTCCCCTCCTTGGTTACTGTAGACCAGCCTTTTGAAGATTCTGACAAGTTTCACTCTCCAGCTCGGGGACTTCAAGGCCTGGCGTACTCCTAATTACGGTAGGTCTCTGGCTGGGTCTTGCCTTCCCCACCCCCACCCTTGGATGGGCTCTCTCCAGAAGCCTTTAGCAGGGATGGGGAGTTGAGGTCCAGGTCTCCCTCTCCAGGGCCCATCTAGACAGTTGTCTGGACCACAAAACCCAGTGGCCCAGGCTAAAGAAGGAGAAGTGGCCTCCCGTCGCCTGCGGCCAGCCTTCCTCCAGGATCTTCATCTTTTCCTTTCCCTACCAGGTCTACAGGTGTTGCCCCCACTGAGCTCGGACTAGTGGTTCCTCCAGGAATCACACCCATGCTGTGGATGACAGCACAGACAGGTGCAGGGCCAGGGCTGCAGGCAGACCTCAACCCACAGCCCTGAACAGCGAGAGCCCTTCCTCCCTGTGCTCAAGGGCACTTCAGTCCTACAGGCTTCTCTCACCTCCCTTTTCTCGGGGCTTGTTGGAAGCCCCAGCACTGTGCTGATGCTCTTGTTAGGAGAGCATCCTAGGGAGGTGCTGGGATGCCTGACCTTACTTGCTGGGTCAGATCCTCTGAAAGAGATGGACCTTGTACAGACCAAGGACATCTGGTGATACGAGCAGGGATGGAGACTGTGGGAAAGAGCTCAGGGAGAGGTGGCCTGGGAAGGTCCTGTCTGCGTCTGACCATCTCAACCATCCCAGCATCCCAATTCTCTCTGGGGCAAGGGGTGGTGCCCAGCAGCCTGCCTAGGCTCCCATGGAGCTTCTGACAGCTACTTGATCCCATGGCTGCCCCACTCCTTGGGTCCTGCTCACTCATTCTTGTCACATCATGAATCTCAGAGGGGGCTTTGGGCATGAAGGACACAGAAGAGGAGGCGCCAGGACCCTTGGATTGGTTGATCTTGCCCTTGGTGAATGTCTCATGGACTCTGGCCCTCCACACAGATGACTCTACCTGGCCCCATAGAACCATGGGTCCAGCTGCCCCTGGCCTCATGTTCTGCTGAGGTTGGAAAAAAACAATAAACACAAATGCAGCTAGCCACCTGGCCTCTCTGTCTGCTTCCTTGGCATGGGTCTGCTTCACTCTACAGCTCTAAAATGCCCCTGAGCAGACTTCTTATACCTTGGACTTTTTCAATAGCATCGGAGTTCAACTAACAAGTATTCCCTGCCCAAGATATGCTCTCAGGTACTGTGTAAGGGGTCCTGGAGGGGGGGAAGCCAGCAGGCCTGAAGACCCAAGACGTGGGCTCAGCCCTGACAGCACTGACTGGGAACACATTCT
This sequence comes from Madoqua kirkii, assembly GCA_006408675.1. Taxonomy (NCBI): domain Eukaryota; kingdom Metazoa; phylum Chordata; class Mammalia; order Artiodactyla; family Bovidae; genus Madoqua; species Madoqua kirkii. The sequence goes on along the minus strand of SJYC01004818.1, from coordinate 16,474 downwards.
GGGCACTGAGGAATCAGTCCCCCAGCTGTCTGACTGGGACCGAAGCGGGTTGGAGAGGGGCTTGTCAGAAGGACATTGCTGGAAACCAGAACAGAGCCAACTAAATACCACCCCAATGTACAGAGGTTCAGAAGTGAAATCCTTCCTGATTGGAGGCCTCTGGCTGGGGAAACTTCGCTTCTAGGGCTGCCTAACACCCCTAACCTCTTCCCTCCTCCCCAGCTCTAGGCACTTGCCAGCTCTCCTGTCCCAGAGTTTGGGAAGAGAGGTGGTTAGAAAGTCAAGATTCCCAGGCTCATTCACCCAACTCATAGGATGAATCCCAGTCGCTCCCCCACCAGTGTTCCCTGGACCCCAAAGGTCTGCCTGTTTGACACTGGGAGCCACTCTTTTGAGGCACTGTCCAGAGAGCCCAGGGTCCAGCGCCAGGCTTCAGTCTTCCTTCTCTCTCCTGCCAGCACTCCTTGACTCTGGCCCCTGGAAACCCTGTCTTTCCCCAGCCAATAAGTCTGCACCCTGCAGGCCTCTGGACAAATACACTTGCCAAGGCAGATGGGCTGGCCCTGTCCTTCAGAGCCTCCACTTTCTCCTCTTGTGTTCCTGCAATCCCTGGGATTCATCTCACCTGGGCCCATGATGGGGTAGCCTTGGGTCATCCTGCCTTCTTAGTGCTTGCCTCACCTCCCCTCTGTTCCTACCTTCAGCCTGTGTTGCAGAGCCCCAAAGCCTGGCAGCCACACCCTGTTCCATGCAGGCTTTGAGCAGTTTCTACAGTCCAGGGCCCTCCCAAGCTGATTACCTGCTACATGCTGATCTTACAAGATACAGCTTATTACTGAGTAGTGGTAGCTCTGGTTCCTGTGGCTGGTGTAAATAAGATGTGGTATTTGTCCTCATGGATCTCACAGCTATGCCCAAGCCACAGTTCGAGTCTCTACTGCCCACACCTGGGATTCCTTGGGGGTCAAGTGGTTAGGACCCTGCACTTCCTCCACTGCTGGGGGTCCAGTTTCAGGAAACTGAGATCCCACAAACTGCTCAGTGCAGCCAGTCAGTCAGTAAAGACACTTCCCACTCTCTCTTTCATAGCAGGCAGAGCCAATCACTTATGCTGGCTCTAGACTGAATGGTGTCCTCTCAAAATTCATACGTGGAGCCCAAACCCCTCCGCCTTTGTGGCTGTATTTGGAGAAAGGACCTTTAAGCAGGTGATTAAGGTTACATGAGGTCATAAGAGTGGGACCCTAATCTGATAAAACTGGTGACCGTGTGTGAAGAGGAAGAGTCCAGAGCTCTCTGCCCCGTGTGACGACACAGTGAGGAGGCAGCCACCCACAAGTCAGGGGGAGTCCTCACCAGGAATTGAATCAGCCTGCACCTTGGTCTGGGACTTCTAACTTCCAGATCCATGAGAAAATAAATTTCTTTGTCTAAGCTACCTAGTCTATGGTATTTTATCCTGGCAGCCTAGGCTGCCTGACACAATTTTCTTTCTCATGTTTCTTGGTTTTGGTACCCCTAGAGGCAGAACCTGGGACAGGTTCCCTGCTGCAGAACCCTGGAAGACAGTGTAGAGCACATCTGAGTTTTCTCACCCAAAGGGCAAGAGGATCTGGGATATTGATCCTCCAGCCTTCATCTGTCACTGCTTAGAGGCTGCTCCCAGGAGATTAATTCTGACACTTCTGGCCTGCCTGTCCCTCCTGCAGGGAAAAAGCCACCAGTAGGCTTTATTCTAGGATGTTGTAAACAAATTCTGAAACAGTCTGAGGGGACGGGGATATGTATAACCAACAGTTCTACTATTCCATAGAACCACCTGGGTCACAAAATCCTTTTTAACACAGTCTCTAGTCAGGGCTGTCACTTAAGATGACAACTATTAACCATATCTGGCAAATAATCACACCAAGCCTTTTTGTAACTGATAAATTAGTGAGTGAGTGAATCTGGACCATGAGTCACGAATCAGTACAAGACAAGCCTGCAAGCAAGTCTGGGCCTGCATCTGGGTCTGCAGCACTTCCAGCAAAGCAACAAAGACATTTTTTTTTTCCTGGTTCTCACAGTCAGAATATGTCTCTGGACTTCCAGGATTCTCTAGTTGAAAGGTACTCTATTCTCCATAGCCCCAGCCATCCTGTTGTTCAGTTGCTCAGATGTGTCCAACTCTATAATCTCTTGGACTGCAGCATACCAGGCTACCCTGTCCTTCACTGTCTCCCAGAGTTTGCTCAAACTCGTCCATCAAGACAGTGATGCCATCCAACCATCTCATTCTCTGTCTTCCCCTTCTCCTCCCACCTTTGATCTTTCCCAGCATCAGGGTCTTTTCCAATGAGTCAGTTCTTCGAATCAGGTGGCCAAAGTATTGGAGTTTCAGTTTCAGCATCAGTCCTTCCAATGAATATTGAGGACTGATTTCCTTGAGGATTGACTGGTTGGATCTCCTTGCAGTCCAAGGGACTCTCAAGAGTCTTCTCTAACACCACAGTTCAAAAGCATCAATTTTTCAGTGCTAGCCTTCTTGATAGTCCAACTCACACATCTGTACATGGCTCCTGGGAAAACCATAGCTTTGACTATAAGGACCATTGTTGACAAAGTGATGTCTCTGCTTTTTAAAATGCTGTCTAGATTTGTCTTAGCTTTTCTTCCAAGATGCAGATGTCTTTTAAATTCGTGGATGCAGCCACCACCCACCATGATTTTGGAGCCCAAGAAAATAAAGCTTGTCCAGCCATCCTGAGTCAGGGTGATGTTAAACTAGTGACAGAAGCTCGGTCTTGATCTTACATAAATCTCTATGGAGACCTCACTGCCCAACAAATGCTAGCATATAACAAGGTCCTAATTCTAGCAACAGTCCTGAGGCTTTTTAGACAAGACTGGGTCACAGGGATTGACCCCTGGAAGTGCTGGACGCAACAGGCCAGTGGTGAAAGTTCTAACCCTGTGCCTATGTTCATATTGGTTAGGGTGGCATCCTGCACCTGAAATGGGGGTTGTCTTCACGTGGATTCCCCCAGGAGCAGAGTGTGAGACAAAGATTTGGTCTTGGAGGATTTATTTGGGGCATAATCTCAGGGACCAGTAGTGAGAGACAGAGGAAGGGAGGCAAGGGAGGCAAAAAAAGCCCAATGCTGTGTGTGTGTAAGCAAGTCACTTCTGTGAGTTATCTGAGGCTTAGTCCCACCAGAGAACTCTGGGAAACCGTGTAAAACATATGCCTCAGATTTACCACCGGAGGGTCAAGGAGCAAGCATCAGTCAGTAGTCAGAAGCTTCTGGGGGCGGTGAGAGGAAAGCACCACCTTCCTGGAACTTCCAGGGTGACAACAGGCCCTAGAAACTAGAGAAATCTCTCAGGCAAAGAGATGCAGTGCTGGCAGGTGGAGTCAGACAGGTGCACACTGAAGAGGCAAAGATGAGGGAATCTGGATAAGGAATGACTGTGTGCACTGGAGGTGGCCCCAGGCAGTCCAGCAGTGGAAGAGAAGTTGGTTTTTCCTAGTTGAAGTCAGTTTATGAATTTTTATCATCTGCAGGTCATCCCTGTCCTGAGACCAGATGACACAAACTCTGCTCAGACTGTTTCTGGCGGAGGTACCAAGATGCTAGATGACAAAGGGATCCTTCTCAGCATCAGCCCACCACCAGGCTTTTTTTTTTCCCACAGGCTAATGGGGTGGGAATAAGATGGGGGTCACATTGTTGGTCACTTGACCTTTAGAGAAAGATCATCTCCCAGGAAATCCTCTGTGTCCTTCCCATTTGTTTCCCAGCAGAACCAGGCTGCTGTGTTCTGCATCCTCCAGCAGCCTCTGGGGCTGTACTTGGCTCCAACAGGACCCACTGTGAACAGGCCTCACTGACTCAGAGGAAGTCTGACCGCAGCTTTGACCAGCCCTGATGCTGACTGTTTTGCTAAACATCCTCCTCTTCCCATCCCTGCCCATATATTGGAGAGGCCCTTAGTTTCTTCCAAAAAGAAAAATCTCCCAGGGAACTCTTTGGCAGTCAAGTGGTTAGAACTCAGAGCTTTCACTGCTGTGGTCTGAGTTCAATTCCTGGTTGGGGAGCTAACATCTCACAAGCCACATGGTACAATCAAAAATAAAACAGAAAAATCTCCCAGAAAATGGAAACTGATGTGCAATGCAGAAAGGCTTGTCTTTTCAATAAATGACTTTGGGTCAATCAAATATTCATACGTAAAGATGGAACTTGACCTCTATTACACAGCATTCACAAAAATCAGTTAAGATGAACTGTGGACATAAATGTGAAAGCTAAAACAGTGAAACCTCATGCCCTTGAATATAAGTTATTAGTTGTTTGCCAGAGTAACCTCTAAGGTCTATTTCCCCCACGATATGGTCGACTTAGATTGAGACAAGCATTATACATGGTTGAGGTGTTTCAAATGGGCCCCCAAATCTCTTGTCTCTTCCCTAAGATGACTTCTCCAGATAGAAGAAAGTTCACAGATCACACACAGTGTCTTTGTCCTCTGGCTCTGGAAGAACCAGGTTCTTCAGTGATTCTCAGAGGCTCCTGCTCCTACTCCTGGTCTAAGCAACTTCCCCTCCTTGTCCACAGCTTTGCACATACACCCACGAGCTTCCTTCCTCTGCTGCCATTCCAGCAGGCAGTAACAACACACTTTGGGTGACAGAAGGGAATGAGCCAGCTTGAAGCCGGCTACTTTGAAGTCTGGTGTTCATAAGAAGACCCCCAAAGTGAGAGTCCTGATTGATGTGGGCATTGACCTCTCTGATGGACTCAGGTCCTCCTATCACTTCTTCCACACTTTCCTGCTCACTTTCACTAAGGATTTTTTTCATAAAGGGATTTTTTGATAACTGGAATTTCTTAGTTGAATGTAGTCTAAATTATCAATCTTTTCTTTATGGTTAGTGCTTCTTGTGTCCTTTTTAAGAAATCTTCACCTATCCCCAAATCAAGAAGATACTTTAATTTTTATATATGGTATGAGCAAGCGGTTAAGTTTAACTCACATATTGTAATACTTCTACAGATTATCTTTGATTTTCTTAAATTGATATTGTCATCTGTGTTATCATCAGTGTTATTTCTTCATTTCCAATCCTTATTTTTTTTCTTTCCTTTTCTTTCCTAAATACACCATTGGTGCCTTCAATACAAAGTTAAATAGAAGTAGTGTTAGTGGGCAGTTTCATTTCATTCCTAGTCATGAACGGCAAATTTTTAACATTAAATGTCAGGTTTGGTTTTATAGGCATCCTTCTATTCCTAATTTTCTAAAAAAAAAAAAAAAAAGTTTAATTATAAACAGATGCCTAATTTTATGGAATGCTTATGTGCATATAATTGAGAGATTCATATATATTTCTCCATTATTTTGTTGTGCTGAATTGCATTCGTTAAATGTCTAATGTTGAACCATTACAAATCAAACACTCACTAAGTCATTCTACCTCGATGCAAACCTGTCTCCCCTCAGCTGAATCCTTAGCTCTGGGTCCCTTCTTTAGGAGTTCCAGAAAGACATTCATGGACCCTCTGTCCAGGCGCCCCTGCTTCTACTCACTTCTCAAGGAGAAGGTGTCCAAGCCCACCCCTGCCCCCGCCTTGCCTCAGTCCTGAGGAGATAGGGAGTGAGGAGGGGCAGCTGCTGGGATTAGAGCTGAAGGGACTGGCAAGGGAAAGGGGGTGTTCTGAGTACATGCACAGCCCCCACTGGAGACGGAGTAGAAGAGACACGGTGACTTTAAAGATATGGAAGAGACTTCCCAGCAGGGCAGTAACAGAAACAGGACTTTCAAGACAAACAAGATATTTATGCACATTCCTTGTGGCAATTTTATTCCTTGAGAGAGAAAGAGCCAAGTGTTTAAAAAAAGGGAAGGAAAACACTGTCAAGCAGAGATCTGTTGTTCCTTGGAGCCCAGCATCCTGGCATCTTGGTTCTCCAAAGCCTTTCCTTCCTCATTCCCTGCCAGCCTGGGAATGAACACTGCCCTGAGGACCCCCGGCTGTGCCGCGAGCCCCTTGGAGCGAGCTGCCAGGGTTCCCAGGGGAGGTGTGGTGCCTCCCTGTGGCCAGGGTGTAAGAGTCTGTCCACCTGGCACCATGACAGAAGGCTATGCTATAATGCGCAGCCGACACGTGAGTCCAGTTCCTAAAGGCTTGCCTTGGGGTGGAGGGTTGGGCAGGAAAGCCCTCTGGCCTGGCTCCCTGCCCCTGTGGCCTCTTTTGGGGTTCCACCCAGCTGGGAGCCTAGCCTCCTCCACACACCCCCCCTCACCCAGGGCCTGAGTCCACCTTCAGGTGGGTGGAGGAGGGTCTGGCCCCTGGAACTGGCACTGGCTCAAGCCCAGCCAGCTTTGGCCTCTGTGGTGAAAGCGGGTTTGTCTGGGCTGCTCCCCAGGCCCTTCTTGGAGCCCGGCCCGGAGGGCCACCTCGCCAAGACAAACTGCCTGCCGCGTGGAATGTGGTTGAGTGGCTGCTCGCGGCCCCAGCCTGGCACGCCTGTCAGTGGGGCTCGCATGGTTCTGCAGCATGGAGCTCCAGGGGCAGGGCAGGCCGGGCCGGGAGCAGGTAACGAGAGGCGACCAGGTCGCGCTCTGCCCCTTTTTGAGTGACGTGGGGCCATCCACTCTCTCAGTCTCACCTGAAAACCAAAAACTCATAATCAAGCCTCTAGGTTGACAGAACTCCCCTAAGCCCACTTCTGCAAGGGAGCAGCTTAGCTGCAGAAGGTAGGGGAGGAGAGCTTCAAGGAGGCACATGTGCCTGCGTGTAGACATGCGTAGTGGGGCTGCCGGAGCAGGAGAAAGGGCAGCAGCAAGGCCTCCTCTTCCCTTAACACAGCCCAGGAGGAAAGGCGACACTGGTGATGCAGCGCTTGCCACAAGCTCGTCCCCTCAGGTGGATTCCCTGGAAGCAGAGCCTGAAATGGGGGTTGGAACGCACATGGATGTGCTCTCTGGAAGAAAGGGGCTGAGCGAGGCAGAGCAGAGTGAGGGAAAGAGCTCAGTGAGAATGTGGGGTCAGCGGGACCTAACATGATGCCACATAACAGTTGGCAAGGAGATGGCTGCGTACCCCTGGGCCAGCTGGTCATTGGCCACAGGTTGCCAGATGGGGTAGAGCCTGGGACCCCTGGATCCAGAAGCTCCCGCTGGGCCAGAAGCAATACTTGAGGGAAGGGTAGTGGCCAACACTCCCACAGGCGGGGGATGGGTACACTGGCAGGTAAGGAGGATCCAGTGGAACACTGAGGGCCTCCCCTCTACCCATTTACCTAGGGTCTCCAAGAACAAGGCCTTTAGTACTCTTTATGGCACCACAGCTACTTGGGTGGCAAGGACACCCCTTCTGTTTAAGGCAGGGCTTCTAAGAAGTGTCTTGACCTATCAACAAAGGGCAGGGATCCACCCAGGAAGATCAGATGAGGCTCTGCACAGCTCTGTACCACAGGGGCACATAGCCAGTAGAAGCCGACTCAGCTGTGGTCACTCACTCAGATGGCGATGAGTGGGGTCTACACTGGCTCTGCTGACCCGGGCTCACCATTCTTTGCCACAGATGTCTCCAAAAGCTGACCCACGCTCTTATGCTTGTCCCTCTCCCTCTCCCAAGTCAGGCCTCATTCCCTTCTCTTCTACCTCCTAAGTTAGGGGACCCTCAGCTGGTCCCCTAGGAAGGGGCATGGCAATCTTGCTGTCCTGAGTCTCTTTCCAAGGTGTCAACTTGGCATCAACTCCTGTTTCCCTGAAGCCTTTCCATTTCACACTCGAGAGCCAATTCCTAAAACAAAACAAAGACTACTGAGCCCGCTCTGTTTCACATTGCTCTCGGCCATGTGGACATTACTGACTGACTAGGGGGAAGATCATGGAAATGAGAAAAGGGAGAAGGAGGCAAGTCCAAGGAGGCAGTGCGGTGTCCAGAGGAAACACAGCAGTGGGCTCCAGCAGCGTGAACCCGAGAAGGGGACACTCACCAGCAAAGTTGACGGGAGCAAGCGTCAGGGGAAATAAGAGACGTGTGGAAAGCCCTTTATGCACACACACAAAACCAGACAAACAAGTGAAATAAACGGAAAGAGCCACAGAGTCTCCGCTTGTGAGAAGATGGAGTGGAAGCACTTTCCCTATTCCTTCTGCTGAGTATAATTCAAAGCAAATGCAGAAGGACTGTGAAAGGTAGAAAAAGGGAGGCAGATGATCTGAGGACCTCAATATCTGAGGAAAGACACATCCGTGAGTTCTGTGGGTGTTCTTTTTGCCCTATATACCCAGATTTAGAAGTGAAGAAGCTGACAACTCAGAAAATGCCAATGGGTGTGGAGAACAGCAAAAGGACCCAACAAAAACCTGCTCCCTCTCTAGTCAACAGACCAAGACAGGAGCAAGTTGGTAAGATAGAAACTTTCAGACAAAAGAAGTTTATATCCTAGCCAAATTCCCCAGAAGAATCTGTGCCTCCCTGGCACTCACAGCAGCAAAGGCCCAGTGAGGAGCCTAAACTTCCACCTGTGCCCTGGCTGCAGTGAGGTACCCCAGTACCCCACTGTTGTGATACAGGAGAAAACCCAAGTAGAGAGCCAAGACTTTCTTCCCAACCTGCTAGCGATGAGGCCTCCCCTGGGCCCCTACTCATGTATTTCACCACATCAGCTGCAACTATGTGGAAAGCCTGCCTTCCCACCCCACTCAGCGGCACAAATGGGGCTTCTCATTCTCCCTGCTGGGATGATGCTGCAGGAAACGTAATAGGAGTCAGGGCTTTGACCATGGACCAGAGCTAACAAGGCTACCCCCAACCTGTGGTGTCAGTGCAGATCCCAGTTGGAAGGAGGCTTCCCACCTCTGCCCATCAGTGAAAAGGAGCACCACCCCGGGTGTTAGCAGAGGTCAGTGAGAAACTTAGACTTTCTACCTCCACCTGGCAAACCAGTGTCAGAAAAAGCCAGTTAAAAAATAAAATTTAAATAAATTCTAGAGTCTCACAATATAGTGCAAAACTGTCCACATTTCCGTTGAAAAACAGTCCTCATCCCAAGAACCAGGCAGTTTGTAAAATGCGGGAAGAAAAAAGCTATCCCTAGATGCAACATCAAAATGACAGAGATGTTAGAATATCTTAGAAGCTGTCATGATAAGAATGCTTCAACAAAAGATTACGAATATGTTTAAAACAAATAAAAGATAGCCTCAGCAAACAAATAGAAAATATCAGTGGAGAAATTAACCCCATAAAGAAAAGAACCAAGAGGAAATATTATAACCAAAAAATACAATAACTGACATAAAAACCTCAGTGGATGGGCTCAACAATAGAATTGAGGATATGAAGGAAATAATCAATAGATAGAATACAAAATAATAGAAATGACCAAATCTGAACAAAATGGAAACAGACTGAAAAAAATAAATAAAAACTTGTGGGGCTGTAACAAAAGAGCTAACATTAGTGTCATCAGAGCCCTAGAAATAAAGGAGAAAAAGGGCAAAACTGAAAGAGCGCTTGAAGAAATAACTGAAAAATGCTCTCTTCTCATTCGGGTCTTAAGGACCCCAACCTCCGAGGAAGACACTGTTGGAAAAGACATGTCTTGGTTGAATTACTAAGCAAATTCCATATATCTGTGTTTCTTATAAAGCTGTAATTAAAAGAACATCTGTAACTTCAGAGTGCCAAGAAGCTTGAGGAGTTGGATTACTGCATTGTTCCTGCAATTCCTCCAACAGGCAGTTTAGTAAGTGATACCTTGACATGAAATTTTAAGCCTTTGACTTTTATTTCCTCCACACGTTCCAAGGTTTCACAGACCTGGGGACATTTAGCTTGTGTCTTTTTTTTTTTTGGCTGCGCTGGGTCTCCGTTGCGGCTCTCAGTCTTCTCTCGTTGCAGCCCTCAGCCTTATTTGTTGCCCCACGGCATATGGGGGCTTCCTTGGTGGTTCAGATGGTAAAGCGTCTGTCTGCAATGCTGGAGACCTGGGTTCGATCCCTGGGTCAGGAAGATCCCCTGAAGAAGGAAATGGCAACCCACCCCAGTACTGTTGCCTGGAAAATCCCATGGACAAAGGAGCCTGGTAGGCTACAGTCCATGGAGTCGCAAAGAGTCGGACATGACTGAGCGACTTTACTACTACTTTACTAGGGCATATGGGACCTTAGTTCCCCAGCCAGGGGTCAAACCCGAGTTCCCTGCACTGGAAGGTGGATTCTTAACCACTGAACCATCAGGGAAGTCCCTAGCCTGTATCTTTTCTCTCACGGGCTGGAACCACTTTTGTCTTTCCATGTATATTGAACAGGTTTCATCTCAAGTACATTCTGGTACATATCATGTCTATTCAAATTAGAGAAAGACGTCCCTTTGTCAAGTAAAAGAATGTACTATATTATATATTTCTAACAATAATAATCAAGACAAACATACAGAAGCACCTGATGCCTCCTGTAGCTAAGAGCCTTTTGTGTCACCTGATGCCTGGGCTAGAGCAGTATTCCCAAATGAAGAACATCTTGTTCCAGAAGGTCACCAGTCACTGTGCTTCCTTCTTTGTGATGGAGGATGCAAGATGCAGTGATTAGTCTTTTACCTTGGAGGAGATACCGTGGCATGCCCTTGCTTAATGGATCCCATAGAGCCTTACTGAAGTGGCAGTTTCCTGAGTCTGCATAGGGTTTATTTCCCACCGTCTGGAATGCAAGTGTCTTACCAAGGCCTCTGGTGTGCTAGACATATCATGTTCATCTTGCCCAACCAGTATGATGTCAGCAATGTAAAGGACCATGGTAGCATTCTGCACGATGTGCGAAGAGTCCAGTTGTCTTCAGACTACATTATGATAAAGACCAGAAAAGTTAACATAACCCCAAGTGCAAAATGTTAAGTATTTTTGACCATTCTGTGTGAACTAGAACAGTTTCTGATCCTCTTTTCAAACTGAAATTTAATTCTAATATGGAATTCACTGTATTAACAAATTTTAAAAAGAAATGATCATCTCAGTAGATGCAGGAAAAAAAAAAAAAAACATTTGACAAAATCTAACATTCATTCCCTGGTGGCTCAGACAGTAAAGAATCTGCTTGCAATGCAGGAGACTCGGGTTTAATCCCTGGGTCAGGAAGATCCCCTGGAGAAGGGAACAGCAACCCACACCAGTATTCTTCACTGGAAAATCCCACAGATAGAGGAGCCCCATGGGCTACAGCCCATGGGGCTGCAGAGTCAGACACAACGGAGCAACTAACACATGCATGCAGCATTCATTCTTGATGAAAATTCTCAGCAAACTAGGATTAGAATGGAATCTTCTCAGTGTGATAAAGGGCATCTATAAAAACATAATAGCTAATATCAAACAGAGTGTTTCTCTCCTAAAATCAGGATTTCTCTCCTAAAATCAGAAACGGGGCAATGAAATCCACTCTTACTAGTCTTGTGCTTCCTTGATCCACAGGCTTTTGTTTTTCCACAAACTTGGGGAGTTTTCAGCCCCTGTTACTTACTACTGGAAGTTCTAGCAAGCGCAGTAAAGCAAGAAAAGAAATTTTAAAAGAAATAAAATGCTTAATATTGTAAAGGAATAAGTAAAATTATACCTATTAACAGATGATATAACCATCTATGCAGAAAATTCTAAGCAATCTCTTTTTTTTTTAACTCCTAGATCTAATAAGCAAGTTTAGCAAGGTCACAGATTTGAGATCAATATACAATATTCAATCATACTTCAGTATACTAGCAATGAAGAACAGGAACATGACATCTTTTGAGAATAATAACTGTATTAGTTTGCTAGAGCTGCCACAGATGAGTAAGTAAAAGAACAAAAACTTATTTTCTCACAGTTCTGGGTATGAAGTTCAAGATCAAGGTGTCTGAAGTTTGCTTTCTCCTGTCCCATCTCTCCCTGTTTTATTGATGGACGTCTTTTCACTGTATCCTCACATGGCCTTTTCTCTGGGCATACACATTCCTAGTATGGCTCCTTCTTTTTATAAGGACATGAGTCATATTGAATTAGGGCCCACCTATCTGACCTCATTTAACCTTAAGTACCTTTTGAAAGTCTTTATCTTCAAATACAGTAACAATCTGAGATGTGTGTAGGAGAGGAATATGCTTCAACATATGAATTTGAGGGGAACAGATTTGAGTTCATACAGTACCATTTATAATAGCTCCAAAGAATGAAATGATTTGATATTAATCTAACAAAACATACAGAATCTAAATGCTAGAAACTACAAAATGCTAATGAAAGGAATCAATGAATTAATAAAAGGAAGAGCATACCATGTTTCTAGATTGGGAGACATAATATATTTAAGATACATATTCTCCCCCAGATTGGCCAATAAATTTAATGTAATTTACACCAAATTTCCAGGCTTCCCTGCCTGAAACAGTAAAGCTTCCCTTGCTCAGATGGTAAAGAATCTGCCTGCAATGGGGAGACCTGGGTTCTATCCCTGGGTCAGGAAGATCCCCTGGAAGAGGGCGTGGCAACCCATTCCAGTATTCTTGCCTGAAGAATCCCCATGGACAGAGGAGCCTGGCAGGCTACAGTCCACGGAGTCACAAAGAGTTGAACACGACTGACCACCTAAGCACAGCACAGCACAAACCAAATTTCCAGCAGGACTCTTTGTAAGGATGGACAAGCTAAATCTAAAATGTATATAGAAGGAATTCTCTGGTGGCTCAACAGTAAAGAATCCACCTGCCAGTGCAGAAGACAGGAAGATCCCACATACCATGGCGCAACAAAGCCCATGCGCCACAACTATTGAGCCTGTGCTTCAAAACCTGGGAACCACAGCTACTGAGCCCATACGAAGCAACTGCTGAAGCCTGCACCCTCTAGAGCCCATGCTCTGCAGCAAGAGAAACCACCGCAGTGAGACCTCACTCACAGCACCTAGAGCAAAGCCCACACAGCAATGAAGACACAGCAGAGCCAAAAACAACGTAACTGACTAAATTAAATTATTTGAAAAGTGTATTGTCGACTTAAAAAGATGCACAATGTACTGCTAGGGAGACAGCACCTCAGATAACTCTGAGAGACGGCTCTGAGGAGACTGAGGGGACAGTCAACATATATGATTTTGGTGAAGAAGGATTTCAGTGCTATCAAGTGTTTATTTTACAAAAGATTTTCTGCTAGTCACAAGGAGCTGATGTCATCATGAAGGGATTTAGTGCTTTTCGAGATATGAGGAAACGCAAGGATTGGGATCATGAAATCAGTTCCTGAAAATATCTATCTAAAGACCTGTTCCACAAATTTTCCTGGAGCACAAAGTGTTCTCCACCCTGAACTCCCTTCAGGGTGTGTTGAAGATCAACAGCTGTAGCAGCGCAGGATTCAGTCCCTGCAGAGGCAGACAGCAAATGCCCTCTGCTGCTGCTGCCGCCAAGTTGCTTCAGTCGTGTCCAACTCTGTTCGACCCCATAGACGGCAGCCCACCAGGCTCCCCCATCCCTGGGATTCTCCAGGCAAGAACACTGGAGTGGGTTGCCATTTCCTTCTCCAATGCATGAAAGTGAAAATTGAAAGTGAAGTCTTTCAGTCGCGTCTGACTCTTCACGACCCCATGGACTGCAGCCTACCAGGCTCCTCGGTCCATGGTAAGAGTACTGGAGAGGGTTGCCATTGCCTTCTCCACCAAATGCCCTCAACAAGCACCAATTTGTAGTTGGCAGGGTCTCCTCCTGGTAATAAATTTGACCACACTTTGGGAGATATTTCATGACCATTTTGTCCCACGTTGCTAGGAAGGCTCATTTGTAGTTCTGGAAAAGATTTTGCTCATAGGCCACTCAATGTCTAGAATACTGGTCTAGATCTTAATAGTCAAAGATCTCTGGGCTGGGACACCTGTTTTCTAGTTATGGTCCAGGAAAATGCTGCCCCTTGTTGCATCTTCTCATATCTAGAGTTACACTCTTATAGTCATTGGTCATATGGAGAACTATGTATTTCATCAGCTGCTGCAAGTTGCTTAGTCATCATTATTTTCCTTGAAGCCTCAGTTACATACCTGGTAATGTAAAAAACAATAATCTTGTAAAACAGGCAAAGTATGAATAACATAGCTAGCAGTATTATTAAAGTCGTAAGTGAGAATTAAGCCAAGAACTTCCAGTAGGTGTAGCCCAATATGTTCTTAGGTCATCTTAGTCTATTCTGTACCAATCTGTATTATGTATTATTTTTAGGAAAATTATATATTAACACTGTCCATAAGGTACCTAACTTAGTTTCCTCATGTTACTAAGCTGGTTATCCTTAGTATAATTTAATTGTTCCCAAAATAAAGGAGTGGGGGGCTTAAAGCTTAAATGACCCCAGCCTGGTGTTAACCATATAGGTCCATCCCATAATTTTGGGAGGCTTTTTTTTTAAGTAGATGAGAGGTTACAGTTTTTGATTGAGACCTAATTCATCATTCTGATTGAGTTTGGGTTCAGTTTAGTTACTCAATCATGTCCGACTCTTTGAAATCCCATGGACTGCAGCACGTCAGTCTTCCCTGTCCATAACCAACTCCCAGAGCTTGCTCAAACTCATGTCCATTGAGTCAGTGATGCCATCCAACCATCTCATCCTCTGTCATCCCCTTTTCCTCCTGCCTTCAGTCTTTCCCAGCATCAGGGTCTTTTCCAATGAGTCAGTTCTTCACATCAGATGGCCAAAATATTGGAGCTTCAGCTTCAGCATCAGTCCTTCCAGTGAATACTCAGGATTGATTTACTTTTCAGGACTGATTTCCTTTAAGATTGATTGGTTTAAATGACCCTAAAAGAAAATTTGAATTTATGGCCAAGGTCAGAGTAGATATTATTAATTGACCAGGTAAGAGAATCCCATCTAGTAATATCATGAGTAAACAGAAAAGGACTGAACTCTCTTTCTTCTAAAAATTTCCTAGGGACTATCCAATCAGAGCTTTAGAATAGAGAAATCCACCAAGGTAATTTAGAAATATTAGACATCGGTAATTGGCCACAAACCCAACAACTGGGTTGAGTTTTTAAACTAGCATAGAACCGAATCCATGATAGAAAGCATTTGATTTATATGCAAAGGTCTAAGAAGTCAAGAAAACATTATAAATGATCATACAAATCAGGTCCAGCATCTTGGGCAAGCTGGCTGCTTCTGAAGTTGTCCTCTTCTCATCCTGGTGTGTATGTAGCTTCTCCTTTATTCAATCATCATTTCAAAGTGAGTTTGAGATCAGCAGTCCTCTCTACAGTTCAGTCTGGTGCAGGGGCCCTTTTTAAGTGGGAAATATGAATCCAAGAGTCAATTTCCCTTCAGTTTCACTGTGCATGAGCTATTTAAGAGTACCTGATAAAAAGTCCTTCCATTCCAGGTTGGAGAAAATCCCTTAAATTATCTTTTTCCACTCTTGGTTGCAGGTCACAAGGCATCTGATCTTCATCCAAAGATAGATTACTGAGATAAGCTTCAGTAACAAACTTAGAATATCCTTAATAATTCAGTTAAATTTTACATTAATATACCATAACAGTAAAGAACTACCCAAGAAATGATTCTCAGTAGATACAGACCTCCATTAACAAACTGAGATTTAACATTAATTGAAACTTTTTTTCTCCCTAAAATTACCCTCATTTTTACCAAACATAGCCAAATTAAGACTACTTTGTTTGCAAATAAGTCTGATTTCAATAAACTTGATGATTTATATAACCATCATTGGTTGTAGACTTTTCTTTTTGCTTTGCTGACGCTTTTATGAAGAGTCTCAGACTGAACTTAAAATTTAAAAAAAAAAAAAAAAAAAAACTTCTCAGGGCTGGAAAAGTCATGTCAAAGTGATAGTTTATGGTGAATGGTGTCGGATTTATGATCTCTGAAGAAGAGAATTTAGCCTTGGGACCAGGGATGAGGCTTTAGGCTCTCAGAGCTTCTTGTGGCAAAAATTTTATTACAGTGAAAAAGGGATTGGAAACTCTTATGACATAGACATCAGATGGGGACAGAGAGTGCTCCACCCGCTAGTCTTATCAAGGCCTTATATACTTTTTCAGTTGGTTACTAACAATAAAAAGGTCTTAAAGACACCCCCACAACATACATTTTAAGATAACATGATTAGTCAGAAGGTTCTTAGGAAGGAGAAACATGTCCTCATACATTATTGTTATATAATCATTAGTACCGAGTTTAAGGAAAAGCATACCATTGAGTAAGATGAATTGTTTTGTTGTGTAATCATTAGCTCTGGACTTAAAGAAATTTAGTCTTAGAAGAAATAGATTGTTGCATAACAATTCAGAGCTTATGAGAAAAAGTCTTAGAAAAGACTAAAATGACTAAGACAAGCAATGTAGAAAAAATATTTTGTCCTTTTCTCCTTCTCAGGGGCCGCAGACCACTTTCTCCTCTTTGAGGGCCCCAAACTCCTTATCAACCTACCTGGGAA
>SJYC01004813.1:0-39066 GCA_006408675.1 Madoqua kirkii | reverse complement strand
TAGAAAAGGCTCTGTGTTTTTAAGATGCTTTAAGCTTCATGCCTCTCGCAGTTGGGGGGCTATAAACAATCACAAGTCTAGTAGTCAAGCCTGTCAGGCAAGTTAGAGAGCCATCAAAGGGGTTTGAGCTGAAACATTGGTTTTATATGCAGGAGACTGTTAGCTGGAGCTCTAGGTTAATTCTTTTTAGAGGAAGGTGGTGGGGGACAGCCCCCTGTCAGTGTCAGAGGAGTTGGTGAGAGCATAATGCAATAAGGCAGGCAGACTCTGGTTTGGGGGCTAGATGTTCGAGAAAATTCAGTGAGGCTCCCTTAAGGCCTGACTCGCCTTTGCTTGTGGGACCTCTTAACCTCATGACCTTTGCCACGGGTGGGCCTCCTCCTGCTGGCTCCTGGCAGTGGGAGTCTCAAAATCACTAGTCCACAGTCTTCACCAAAGAGAGTGTTTCTCTCCATTAGTGCACAAAAGTACAAAGCATTGATTTCCTAGAGGAAATCAGTGGAAGATTATTAAGGAGCCTTGATTTGACCTGCTATCTGCACATCACAAACAAAACATTTCAGTTTCAGAGAAAATTGTAAATATATGCACTATTGCAGTCATTAATCATTGATTTTGGTGGTAAGGCTGAAACTCAAGTAAACCAGTCTTTTGAAGAGCGGCTGTTCCCATAAGCCTGTGAGGACCTGGCACCGGTGGTGGGGGTTGCTTTCGGCCGAGGCAGGGACTGTACTAAGGAGAAGAAAATCGGCCGAAGAAAAGGACGCTGTCGGACTTGTTGTGCCTGATGAAGAACAGGAAAGGGTGATTGCAGTGAAAACGTTCCCAGTCCTGGGCCGGCGTGACGGCGTACAAAGCATTGATTTCCTAGAGGAAATCAGTGGAAGATTATTAAGGAGCCTTGATTTGACCTGCTATCTGCACATCACAAACAAAACATTTCAGTTTCAGAGAAAATTGTAAATATATGCACTATTGCAGTCATTAATCATTGATTTTGGTGGTAAGGCTGAAACTCAAGTAAACCAGTCTTTTGAAGAGCGGCTGTTCCCATAAGCCTGTGAGGACCTGGCACCGGTGGTGGGGGTTGCTTTCGGCCGAGGCAGGGACTGTACTAAGGAGAAGAAAATCGGCCGAAGAAAAGGACGCTGTCGGACTTGTTGTGCCTGATGAAGAACAGGAAAGGGTGATTGCAGTGAAAACGTTCCCAGTCCTGGGCCGGCGTGACGGCGAAGCCCACAGCGGTGGCGGCCGCAGCCTCAGTGCCCGCCTCGGTCACCTCCAGCACCGACCTGTGCAGCAGCCTCTGGGCGCGCAGCCCGGCGCCCACGGGGCTCCCCGAGAGGCCAGCAGCGTGCAGCCCCCCAGAGGCGGCCTCCAGGTCATAACTGCCCGCCACCCGGAACCTGGGCAAGTGCAAGTCCACGGCCCTCTCTTCCATACGCCCCACGCTAGTCCACTCTATTAACTTCTCAGGAGTTATTTTATCAATAATCTGTTAAGGAAAAAAAGAGGGAAGAACGGCTTGATCATCAGTGCAAGTTCAAAACAATGCAATACTAATTATTAATATTAGCTTTAGTAACAAGTGAAACCAGAAATCTTATTTCACTTAACTGCTATTTATATATATATACACACACATACCAGCCACTTGTCTTATATCTCTATATTTAAATTATCTGTGTATGTACGAAAACTCTATTGCATGTAAATAAATTTTTAAGTCATTTCTTATTCTATCAATTTAATATCTATTCTTTCATGTTTTACTATTCCCTTTTAATCTTTGTCTACATATGTATATATAATTTATATACTTTCTTATATAATGACTATTATATACTTTATATATTACTGTTATAAAGAATTTATAAAATTATAGTGAATGTAATTTATATTACTATATAATATATTTATACAGTTGCAAGTACATTGAATGTCTACTTTTCTTGTTATAAAGTAAATATATTTTCACGGCAATGCATATCTCCAAGTAGCTTCAGACTGATAGATATTTCCATCAAGCTGATAAATTCCACCCAACACTCATCCTCTCATTCATTTTACAGTCACCTAAATATGTATCAAGTGGATGCTGATAGGTACTGTGGACGCAGTATCTATTAATGATAGAATTGTGACTGTAATTATATAAATTTCAAGTCGAGCATCCTAGTGTCTGACTCTTCGCAACCCCGTAGGCTCTGCCTGCCAAGCTCTTCTGTCCATGGACTTCTCCAGACAGCAATACTGGAGTCGCTTTCCATTCCCTTCTCCAGGGGATATTTCCTACCCAGGGATGGAACCTGGGTCTCCTGTATTGCAGGCGAATTCTTTACCATCTTAGCTACCAGGTATTTAATGAAGATGTTGCTGATTTGGCTCAGAAAGTAAAATTTATTCTTGAATTATTTCCCTACAGTAGTTCCTACAACTGGGGTTTTTGAGTCAGATTATGAATACTTTTAAGCTTGCAGATAAGTGCCTTGTTAGAACAGTAAGTAGTGTGTCAATCTCATAAAGCTTGCATACATCCTGTCATTTTGCTTTCCCAAAATATTTGCCAACATATAATGCTGCTAACGGAGAAGGCAATGGCCCCCTACTCCAGTACTCTTGCCTGGAGAATCCCATGGACAGGGGAGTCTGGTGGGCTGCAGTCCATGGGATCTCGAAGAGTCAGACACAACTGAGCAACTTATCTTTCACTTTCACTTTCATGTGTTGGAGAAGGAAATGGCAACCCGCTCCAGTGTTCTTGCCTGGAGAATCCCAAGGATGGGGGAGCCTGGTGGGCTTCCATTCATTGGGTGACACAGAGTCAGACACGACTGAAGCGACTTAGTAGCAGCAGCAATGCTGCTAAACACATTTCACAGAAGCAGAATCGCGTCTAGCATCTTAATAATACAGCATCCATCAATCTACTGAGCAGTTTCCAAGAACTAGAACCAATCTAGGCAAGTTTTTCTCATGTCCCAGACCCATTCTGGACTCCCCTAGTGGCTCAGACAGTAAAGCGTCTGCCTACAATGTGGGAGACCCATGTTCAATCCCTGGGCCAGGAAGATCTCCTGGAGAAGGAAATGGCAACCCACTCCAGTACTCTAGCCTGGAAAATCCCATGGATGGAGGAACCTGGTGGGCTACAGTCCACGGGGTCGCAAAGAGTCGGACACGACTGAGCAACTTCACTTTTCAGATCCATTCTAGGAGTTATCTTAGAGTTGGTCCAGGTGTACATGTATATGTGTGTGTGTGTGTGTATGTTTTTTTAATCATTCCCACACACACATTAAGAACTATGGAACTCATTTTATAAATGAGAAAATATTGAGGTTCAAAGAACTTAAGAAACTTCAAAGGGCAAAAAGCTACTAAATAGAAGAATAAGGATTTAAAACAAACTTCCTGTTCTCCAAAATACAGGCTACTCACCACATCAATATTTTAACTACAAAGTAGCTTTAGTTTAAGTGTTAGTCACTCAGTTGTGTTTGACTTTTTTCAACCCCATGGACTATAGCTTGCCAGGCTCCTGTGTCCATGGGATTTTCCAGGCAAGAATCCTGGAGCAGGTTGCCATTCGCTTTTCCAGGGGACTGTCCCACCTCAGGAATCAAATCCAGGTCTCCCACATTACAGGCAGATTCTTTACTGTCTAAGCGACCAGTGGGCAGGACTAAATCAAGGGATTTATGATTAAGGGTCCTATGGACTTTTATTATGAGTCGAGGTAGGTTTATTTGGAGTTTAAAAAAAAAACACACTGGTGAGTGATGCCGATTATGGGGAGGCTATGGCACGTGGGGCACAAGGTGTTTTGGAAATCTCTGTACCTGCCTCTAAGTTTTGCTGTAAACAAAATTGCCCTTAAAAAAGTCTTTTTAAAAGTGAAATGTCTGAAAAAGGAACTCAGAAAGCCCAATAGCCTGTGAATAGAATTCAAAATTGCTGTCTACATGCATAGGTGATTTTCTTCCCTGGGAAAGAGGATCCACAGAGATCAACCACTTTGGAGAATGGTGGGTGATCTTTAGAACTCCTGTATGACCTCAAATGTTCATGTTATCTCATCCCCAAATGTTTTAGTGTTGGTTCTTCTCGATAAACATGACACCATTTAATGCTCCTCTTTAGATACTCATCTTTACCTGCTGCAGAGACAGAAATATCTTCTATTTCACCAGCTCCACATCAGAGCCCTAACTCCAGACTCACCCAGATACAAGCTCTGGGACAGACAGCCTCGGGAGATGAAGGCAGAAAAGGAAGAGGGAAAGCTTTACCTTCTCCAGACCGTCGATGTCACTGGGCAGCAGCAGGAACATGCTGAGGTCATGGTTTCGATATGGAAGGCCCAGAATTCTGGCTGGCACGTCCTCCAGGGTCTTGAAGCTAAAGGACTGGCGTTGTGTCATCATCAGCACAGACTTGCTTGTGCTCTGCAATGAGTCAGCAGAGCTCGAGGTGTCAAGGGGCGGAAGGCCACTAAGGGGACTCCCCAAAATAATTTGCTCAACCCAAGACCATGCTAAAGAACAGAGCCTAGGAATCAGCATTATGTATACATCTCACACTGTTGTTTAGTGGTTAAGTTGTGTCTGACTCTTTGCAACCCTTTGGACTGTAGCCTGCCAGGCTCCTCTATCAGATTTTTCAGGCAAGAATACTGGAGTGGGTTGTCATTTCCTCCTCCAGGGGATCTTCCTGATCCAGGGATCGAACCTGTGTCTCCTACATTAGCAGGCAGATTGTTTACCACTGAACCACCTGGGAAGTCATATACCATGTACATTTGCTCAAATATGACTTCAGATTCTCCATTTTATCTGTAAGCATATCACACAAATCAATTAAAGAACATACCTTATTCACCCAAAATTCCTCCTCCTTGGTATTTTCTTTCTTAAACTCCCTGTCCCATTGCCCTTTAAAATAAATTACGTTCACCACCACCAGCTTGATGGAGCTGCTTAAAGAGTCATCTGGAAGCAGGTCCTTGATTTTTTCTGCAAATGAACAGCAACAAGAACAAAATCGGTCCATCTTCAAAATTACAAGTGCTACATGTGTCAGATACGATGAACATGGACCTGACCGATCGTTCAAACCTCAGCCAGGTCAGCACCTGAAGGCTTAGCCAACAAAGAGTTCGCTGGCAGAAATCATAGGAGCTTCTCACTTTGCCCATCGCCAATTTACCCCACAGGATAAACTGAGGTGTGAGGGCTAAGAGCTCAGGCTCTGGAGTCAGAGTGCCTCTGCTGGCAACCAGCTTTGCCGCTCATCAGCTGAGGGGTCCTGGGTAAGTTACTTAAGCTCTCTGAGCCTCAGTTTCTACACCTGTAAACAGAATAAAACCTGCCTCACAGAGCTGCTGAAAGGAGTCAATGATTCCCTATGTAGAGAAGCACTTAGAATATTAGCCAGTTCATAATAAGTACTCGGAGTTGGCCATTATTATTTTTAACCCATTCATTATAGCTACCTGAGGTTTGGAGATCTCTTATTTTATTGCAAAAGAGCTGATGTTTTATCTCTGGGTTCAGCCCATTCCACCAAATTCTGAAGACTACTGTCTTCAACCAACCCTTTGACAGGTCCTTTTTTATCTCCCTTTTAAAATTTTCATTTCCTTTGAACTGAGTATGAAGAAAAACTACAACCTGAAATAGCAGATGTCTCTCTGACAACTGGAATTTTTGCTTTTTAATGTATCCTCCCTGGTCAGGGAGCTCGATCCCGCAGATTGCTGCTCAGAGTCTGCATGCCGCAGGTAAAGACCTCGCGTGCCTCCACTGAAGATTCCACAGCCGAAACTGAGACCTGGCACAGCCAGATCCATAAATGAATCTTTTTTAAAACTGTATTCTGAAATGCTAACACTGACGTATCAGCACTGTTCTGCAAAATCTTCCCATTGCTCTCTGTGATTTCCTGCGAGTTTGGCTGGTACCGGGGCGTGAGGCGGGATGGAGGAGGCGGGGCTTCGTCGAGTCCCTGCTGCGGACCAGGCTCGAGGCTGCCGCCCACCGTGCAGGAGGCCCAGCCGCAGGGGGCCCAGGCGCGTCTTTATTGAGCTGATGCTTCTCACTGACAGAGAGAAAGGAGCCCTCTGACATTTTTACTTATGGACCCAGACTCAGAAAGAAAGATGCTCACGTAAAAGTCAAATGTGACCTCACCACAGACATAAGCCAGGTATCAGGAGCCCCAAAGTCACTGTGATACCCAGCTATGCGCAAATAATTCTCCACTACGTGTCTCCACGAAGTTGGCTTCCTGTGGTCCTCTGCCCAATCCCCTGGCTCTCTCCACATCTGCTGAGGCCATTCCACTGTCTGCGGTGGGTTCCCCAACTCCTTGGCTCCAGTCCTGCCCCCCAACCTGAAATACCCATTTCAGGTTCCCTCCCAAAGCTTGTGCACCCTCCTACGCTTACAGCGTCCAGCACAGAGCTTCACTCACAGCAGGCACTCAGAAGTGTTTTTACGATGAACGATTCATCCATACACTACCATTTGTTTGGCTTTCAACCCAGGAATTAATCTTCTTTCGACTTTCATCTGCTGCATTTACAAAATCAACAGGTTCCAGAGAAGCATGGTAATGTTTTTCAACATAATCTAAGTATTTCTTTAGGAGAAACAGAGAAGGAATAGAAATAGCTTTAAAATTCAGTTTATCCATTGCCATCATTTCTAAATAAATTTATCTGTACATGAAGATGACCGACACAGTGAGAAGAGATCTTTCGAGGGCCTGGGTGAATCACTTTGAGCACCTCCATGCATATTTTTGTGCAAGTTCAATAGGGTTACGGCAAAAATCAGATTGTCAAGATGAAAAAGAAGCTCCCAAAAGGTCTGGGTATCTGGAGAACAGGTCGGGAGGTGGGTGGGGTGGAGGGTGAGCGGGAGAGGTGGGAGGGATGCCCCAGTGATGTGGGCTGAGTCAGGCGCTCAAATCAGGCAGCTTGCCTCAAACATCCCAGTCTTAACAGAGTCGTTTGGCCATTCCTGAGTACCACTCACAGATGCTGTGAGCTCAGCAAAACTCACTTGAAGGAAGAGGTATGTCTTTTCTCCAAACAGCCGGTTGGCTATTTTCAGTTCATAGTCATCATTGGGTTTGCTCATCTCACTCAAAACCCTTTGGAGCTGGCAATGCATCTCTTCTGTCGTCTCTAACTTCAAAGTCAAAGCAAAGACTCGGTGAGTTATCTCGGCAAAAGTAAACCCGGATTCACCACCCTCCCCGCACCAGGAAGACACGGCAGCCTTGGGGGTTGACCGCGAGCTCCGTGTAGGTTCTGGATGCCATTCTTCCCCCACTGGAAACACCAGTTAACAACAATACAAGAAACCCAGGAACCAGCTCAGAGATTCCTGTAGCCCAGAGAAGCGTGAACCCAGGAGGAGACTGCATCAAAGCCCAGCAGGACCATTCAAGACGTTCACACACCAGTTTCTCCCTGCCACACCTCATGGTGTGATGGGGGGGAAACTCTCAACCCCAACTCCCTGAGGAGAGAAGCGTGTGGAGTGTATGTCCTGAGGGACTGGTTTGTATCTTGCCTGAATCTAAGCGTCAAGAGGAACAGGCACCAGGTTGGTCCCTGAGCACGAAGGCCATCGGCACGCACCCTAGTCTGCGGCACTACAAACAGACACCAGGGGGCGCTCCTGAGTAGAAACGAGAGAAGCAGTGCGGCGGGTGCGCGGCGAAGGACACGCCTGCCAGCGCAAGAGACGAGACTCGGTTCGATCCCTGGGTCAGGAAGATCCCCTGGAGGAGGGCATGGCAATCCACTCCAGGATTCTTGCCTGGAGAATCCCACGGATAGAACGCCATATGTGAAAAGCCCACAGATAACATCGCACTCAATGGTGAGGATTAAAAGCTCTTCACCTAGGAGCAGGCATCTGTCACCCAAGGTGTACCTTTTGCTGGTTTGCACAGAAACTCTGCTGGGACAGTGCTTGGGAGAGGAAGTGCCTGAAAACAGCTGTGGTTGCTGATAGACTGACCGGACAACGGAGCAGCTGTTGGACCCAGCTTTGCTGTACATACTCCGCAAGGATGGCCGCCCTTACTGTTGGGGGACTTGAGCCACGATTTGTGAGGGCCTGGGAAAAGGGCTGTGATAGCAGCCCTGGCAGACGTGGCCTCCCAGGGAGCTCTGCTCACCTCTGAATGCCAGCCCTGACCTGTGGGCTCTCTCGCATGTTTGTACAGACTGGCCCGTGGGTGAGGGATACTATAGCCTAGAGCTGGAGGAATCCCGGGGACGGGGCAGCCCCACTGTCTGCCGTCTATGGGGTCGCACAGAGTCGGACACAACTGCGGCGACCTAGCAGCAGCAGCAGAGCTGGAAGAAATCTCAAGAAGTCATTGGTCCTGGCCTAATATTTTTTTCAATAAAACATCAACAGAGTAGGAAAAGGTCCTTAAAATAAGAATAGAATGTGATAAAAGTGTTAGTCACTGAGTCGTGTCTGACTCTGTGACCCCATGGACTGTGGCCCGCCAGGCTCCTCTGTCCGTGGAATTCTCCGGGCAGGAATACTGAAGTGGATTGCCAGTTCCTTCTCCAGGGCATCTTCCTGATCCAGAAATCAAACCTGGGTCCCCTGCACTGCAGGCAGATTCTCTGCCGTCTGAGCCACCAGGGAAGTCTGCAGCAATACTGTCACCCTCTGCAGCCACAGCTCCCATGCGGTGAGTCGCCGGGTGTTCTGGCTGCTCCACTAGACACTTCACAGAGGCTTAAAGGTGGACAGCTTCACAAACTAGCACAGCGTTAGGGAATGAAGCCAGGATTTGACCTTCACTCCAAAATGGGCTCCCCAGGTGGCGCTAGTGGTAGAGCTCGCCTGCCAATGCAGGAGACATAGGAAGCCCGGGTTAGATCCCTGGGTCGGGAGGATCCTCTGGAGAAGGAAACAGCAACCCACTCCAGTATTCTCGCCTGGAAAATTCCATGGACAGAGGAGCCTGGTGGGCTACAGTCCACAGGGTCACGCAGATCCGGACACGACTGAAGTGACTTAGCACACGCACGTGCTAACTCCAAACCACACTGCCTCTGCTACAGGGGCTCTTCAGTCTATCCGCCTTTAGGGATATAGGTGGTCAGTGAGCACCGCAGCCGAGGTCTCCTCCTGACACTAGGGTTATTGTCGTGCGATGCTCTGTAAGCCGCGTTATTTGGCTGCTGTTGTTATTATTGCTTAACAATAAGTATCACAGCTTCTACCCGCTTCCCCGGGAGCCCCCCTCTACCAAGTCCTCACTGGACGCTATAAGACACCTTCTACCCGCTTCCCCAGGAAGCCCACCTCTACCAAGTCCTCACTGGACGCTATAAGACACCCTCTACCCGCTTCGCCAGGGAGCCCACCTCTACCAAGTCCTCACTGGATGCTATAAGACACCCTCTACCCGCTTCCCCGGGAGCCCACCTCTACCAAGTCCTCACTGGACGCTATAAGACACCCTCTACCCGCTTCCCCGGGAGCCCACCTCTACCAAGTCCTCACTGGACGCTATAAGACACCCTCTACCCGCTTCCCCGGGAGCCCACCTCTACCAAGTCCTCACTGGACGCTATAAGACACCCTCTACCCGCTTCCCCGGGAGCCCACCTCTACCAAGTCCTCACTGGACGCTATAAGACACCCTCTACCCGCTTCCCCGGGAGCCCACCTCTACCAAGTCCTCACTGGACGCTATAAGACACCCTCTACCCGCTTCCCCGGGAGCCCACCTCTACCAAGTCCTCACTGGACGCTATAAGACACCCTCTACCCGCTTCCCCGGGAGCCCACCTCTACCAAGTCCTCACTGGACGCTATAAGACACCCTCTACCCGCTTCCCCGGGAGCCCACCTCTACCAAGTCCTCACTGGACGCTATAAGACACCCTCTACCCGCTTCCCCGGGAGCCCACCTCTACCAAGTCCTCACTGGACGCTATAAGACACCCTCTACCCGCTTCCCCGGGAGCCCACCTCTACCAAGTCCTCACTGGACGCTATAAGGACACGTGCTGTTGTTCGTTGTTTAGTCGCTGAGTCACCATTTTGCCACCCCATAGACCAGGGCCCGCCAGGCTCCCCTGTCCGTGGGATTCTCCAGGCAAGGATACTGGAGCGGGTTGCCAGTTCCTTCTCCAGGGGACCTTCCCAACCCAGAGATTAAACCCACGTCTCCTGTGTTGGCAGGTGGCTGCTTTACCAGTGAGCCTCCAGGGAAGCCCATGTCTCCCCACCTCTTTTTCTTCAGCTTTGATTCTTGAGCTTTCTGTGTCTTTTTCGGAGAAAGGCACATAGGAAAAAAAAAAAGTACCATGTCCATGGTGAGAGCAGAGAAAAGCTCACAGGGGCCCAGTCAGGGTGAAATGCATGTTGGTTAGACAGGCCTCCGTGGCACTCGGAACGGTGCTGTCCCTGCAAGATCACAGAAAGTTCTGGGCTGCGCGCTGATCTCCCCTCTGCTAGGCAGTCCCTTCACTCACCCCTCCCTGCTGCCTCATTCACACCATGTGGAGACAGTGTCATTTCCCACAGGAGGCTCTGTCCTTCTTGCTCTACCTTTAATTGTGTTCTTAATGGCTTTCCCACTTCATGGCAGACAGATGAGGAAGCGGTGGCTGACTTTATTTTGGGGGCTCCAAAATCACTGCAGATGGCAGCTGCAGCCATGAAATTAAAAGGCGCTTGATCCTTGGAAGAAAAGGAGCAAGCTATGACCAGCCTAGACAGCACATTAAACAGCAGAGACACTACTTTGCCAACAAAGGTCTGTCTAGTCAAAGCTATGGTTTTTCTAGAAGTCGTGTATGGATGTGAGAGTTGGACTAAAGAAAGCTGAGTGGCAAAGAACTGATGCTTTTGAACTGTGACAGTGGAGAAGACTCTTGAGAGTCCCTTGAACTGCAAGGAGACTCAACCAGTTCATCCTAAAGGAAATCAGTCCTGAATATTCATTGGAAGGACTGATGCTGAAGCTGAAACTCCAATACTTTAGTCATCTGATGCAAAGAACTGACTCACTGGAAAAGACCCTGATGCTGGGAAAGATTGAAGGCAAGAGGAGAAGGGGACAACAGAGGTGGGATGGTTGGATGGCATCACTGACCTGATGGATGTGACTTTGAGTAAGCTCTGGGAGTCGGTGATGGACAGGGAAGCCTGGCATGCTGCAGTCCATGGGGCTGCAAAGAGTTGGACAGGACTGAGTGACTGAACTGAACTGAATTGCTTCGGACAAAGACACTCACCCAAAGGAATCTCAAGCATTTAGGCTCAGAAGGCATGATGGTATTGGAGGAAGGGAAAGGACTTCACTGATAGACCTGAAATCGCCCCATTCAGATGCTGTCTTTCCCCAGATCAAGGGAGGCAGGTTTTCGAGGTAATGCCAGAGTGCCACCCCAGAGACAACCTGCGGCTGGAAAGCAAGGAAGCCCACGCTACCTCCTGCTCCTGGGTGGCGGCGGCTCCTCGGGTCACCGGGGGCAGCATTCCAATGGTGGTTGAGATGCCCACAGGAGAAAGCAAGACGTTGCCCTCATCTGCTTTACTCAGGTCTTTGAAAAGATCCAACCCAAACCACGTGCTTGCTGGGACCAGCGAGTCCATGATGATTCCAGCAGGACCTGGAACAACAGCAACCAGAACCCGGCCGGCACCGTGCACTCAGCCGCGGGGCTTCGTGCCGGGGCACCCGCTCTGCTTCTCTTCGGGCACTGAGCCAGGACGTAGGGAGTTTCACCCTCGCAGCGAAAGCTCACTTCCCAGCCCTGCTCTTGACCGGACTTGAATCGCAAGGCGTCACCACACGCTCTGGGTTCCCGAGTCCCAGGGAGCAGGGTGAACCCCCGAGGCTCTGCCCTCTCTCCTGCTGGAGCTGCCCGCACCGGCGCCTGCCTGCCCGCCGCCCCTCCCGGCTGGCCCAGCCTGGCCCTCCCATGTCGGGCGTGTCCCGCTGCCTGAGAACAAGGCCAGGGGCTCGTTCAGTAGGAAGGGTTGCCCTCAAGTCCAAGCGGAGTTCTCGGATCCAGCCTCAGCAGGAGCAAAGTGGCCTTCTCTGACACGGTTTTCTCAGTTGCTCCAAATCCAGCACAAGGTGACCAGATACACGAGAGAGCTCCTGAAGCCCAGTCCCAGCGGCTGCAAGCCCGACCCAGGCTGAACTTTCCCTAAAGGGCAGTGACGGATCTCTGGTCATGGACTATTGACTGGGGGCAAAAGAGCTCTTTTTATATAGCTTTCTATATTGTTTCAAGCTTATGCAGTGAGTTCATATTACTTTTGTTTATCTCACAAAAGTTAAAGAGCAATTAACATTTACCAAAAATAACTAGAACATGTTTTGTATTTTCTTCTTCACCAGCTAAATCTGCCTGCAATACAGAAGACCTGGGTTCGATCCCTGGATGGGGACGATCCCCTAGTGAAGGACAGGCTACTCAGTCCAGTATTCTTTTCTGGAGAATTCCATGGACAGAGGAGCCTGGCCGGCTACAGTCTGTAGGGTCGAAAAGAGTCAGACACAACTGAGTGGCTAAAGCTTTCACTTTCACCAGACAAATTACAGCTAGTTAATAAGGAAAAATCTTAAAGCAAAAATGAGATGAAAGCTAATCAAAAGCCTACTCTGAGGGATTCTGCTCGCAGGGGCCCATCCCTGCAAAGGCATCTCACATCTGCAATTCAAACTTCTATTTCAATCCCATGTTTCCTTGCAAGGATTTCTTGCAGGTTCACTCAGAAATAAAATGAATTAACTTACTGTCAGACAAGATAGCATTGTCACGGCTGGGTAAACACTGAATTAAACAAAACCACCCCACTGCAAGTTAGGTACTTGGGATCAGTACAGGAAAAGTACTTCTTTCAAACTAACAAACATGGGGGCTCTCGTAACACAGAAATCTTAAGTTGGTGTAGAAGGAACTTACCTGCTTTCTGGAAAGACAGAGATGGCCGGGCGAAGAGCCAGGAAGCCTGTGCTGAGTGAGCAGGCGGAGCCTTCAATTTACAGCTCTCGGCCTCCCCCGGCCACCGGGGCTCGCACTTCCGGTGAGACTAGCTTCGGTTCCTCAATGGCCATTTCCCTAATAAAATCAGCACGCACAGGCCACAGCGAACCGCGGACTTGAAGCTGTCAGCCACTGTGCTGCGAACAATACGAACCTCGACAGAGAGAAACAGAGCTCCAGGTCTCACTTCCCCAGAGGCTCCCAGACGTTCTTTTAGGGGCCCAAGCATAAGGAGATCTAGACTAGCCAGATGACAAGATGAGACTGACAGCGGGAATACACCCCGGGACGAAAGGGGCTGGGGTGACCGAGAGAAGTGAATTACGCCCCATGCTGGGGGTGGGGCAGACAGTGAGAAGAGGGTCTTCCTCCCTATTGATACAGGGGACCCTCTGAAAAGAGCATTCAGACCACTGGTTCTCCTCCCTGGACGCACAGCAAAACCCCTGGGAAACTTAAAACAGAAAATCTATGGCCATGTGACCCCACCCCCACCTCCCCACCAGACACCTGAGTCAGCATCCTTAAGGCAGGAGCAGGCGTCGGAATTTTTATCACCTCAGGTGATCGTGGCGTGCAGCCAAGGTCGGAGCGCTGCCTTACAGCCTGGGTGAGCCTCTGAGGGAGGCCACACCTCCTGACCACAGGGCGCAGGGCGCTGTCCCGACAAGACCAGACTCCACAGTGAAGCTGACTTCGCAGGTGCATGACTTGGGGTTCCCAGAGGCCAAGGAAGAAGAAAAGTATGAAGGCTAACTTCCTGGAAAAGGGAAAAGGTACTGAGAAAAACGAGAGGCAACACCCACACCACTCCTGCCCATTCGTTATGAAACGTCTCATTTTAATTCACTTACCGAACATTTGTTGAGAGTTTACTGTGTACCAGACACTGGTGGTCGTTGTCTTAGTCACTAGATCGTGTCCAGCTGTTTTGCAACCCCATAGACTATAGCTTGGCAGGCTCCTCTGTCCGGGATTTCCCAGGCAAGGATACCGGAGTGGGTTGCCATTTCCTTCTCCAGGGTCTTCGAGATCTAGGGATCGGACTCAAGTCTCCTGCTTTTCCTGCATTAGCTGGCGGATTCTTTACCACTAGGCCACCAGACGCTGGAATAAGTGCCAGTAATTCACGAACATCCAACAGGCTCACTGATTTCAGGAAAACAATACTGGTTTTGAAAACACATTAGGAAATTACACCTCCAAACTCCAGCTTTCCTTCCACCCCTAGGGAATTCCTATGGGCTCTGCTGGATCTTTAGATGATTCTCATTGGTAAAGTGTGTGAGGATTTGTCACCGTTGCCAAGCAGCAAATCCTAGAAGGCCATCTCAGCTCTTTCCTCTCACCTGACTGTCTGAAGAAGCAGCTTAGTGAAGCAGCTGCTAAGACCATGGATAACGTACATACATGCCAATCTCAATATTCACAATTTGCTCAATGCAACCAAATTAAAAAAAAAAAAACATTAAAAAATAAGATGATTATTTTTATTTTAATAAATAAAATAGCAAAAATCTTTGAGCTGGCCATAGTGCTCTATGTTTTAATATGTCCATCAGCTGATATCTCCTAATCCCTTTCTCTGTGACCCTAGACTCTCGGTTGTAGTTTCCACTTATCTCCATAAGCCCTCTGCTTTCTTCTAAAGCATTTTTTCTACCACTTCACTTTTACAGGAAAACCTGGCTTTCCCCCGAAGACCACCACAGACCACGAAGTCTTCACCTGGGGACGACCACTCTCATCTTGCAGTCAGGAGGTGAGGGCTCCGTTCCTTGCCTCTCTGCTGACTTCTGCTTCTCCCAAGCCTTTCCTCCTTCAGTCACCTTCAGGGTGTCCTTTAGAGATGGCCCCCAGCTTGCTGTGGCACCCTTTCCCCCTCCAGAAGCCCCCTTGGTCCTTGTCACGTGTCTTCCTCTCCCCCTGCCAGCCACCACCTCCGCTGTGTCTTCACCTGCGTGTCAGTGGCCTCCCTGCCCCTGAGCCTCCCCTTCCCTCCGGCTTGTAGCTCATGCACAGGGTCACGCTCTGGATGACACCCTCAGAGGAACTGTTCCTGCTATCAGCTGCTGAGCTCTGCAGCTCCTGCCTTTGGTCGTGTGTATGCATGCTTAGTACCTTCAGTTGTGTTTGACTCTGTGACCCCATGATAATCCACGGGATTATACTGGCAGAAATACTAGAGTGGGTTGGCATGACCTCCTCCAGAGGATCTTCCGGACCCAGGGATCAAACCCAAGTGTCCTGCAGATTCCTTTTGCAAAAGGAATCTGCAAGTGGATTCTTTACTGCTGAGCCACCAGGGAAGCCCTCCTCTCTTTGATTATAGATCTCATTATTGTTTTCTCTAAACCTAATTGTCAATGTCATCACAACCTCCAATCCTTACACCCTGCCCCAATCCCATTTTTCTGTCAGTTTCTTCCTTCTTTTATCAAAACGATCCTAAAGGTAGGAAATAGGTGGATGATTAGAAAATAGGAGAATGCTTTCTATGCTTAGGAGTGAGGAGAGGAAAGAGTTAAGCCCCAAACCAGGCCACTAATGGTTCCCCACCCCCCACCCCAGGTTTTGGCACAACCTCCACACGTCTGCTGCTGATACTGCCTATCAGGTTCTTATTCTTCGTTAAAAGGATGGATGCTCCAGGGTCCCAGTCAGGTTGCCCCCCACCGCTCCTGCCACCCACTTGCTGTTTTGCCTGATACTTCATAGTCAACCATTCGTCAGTCAAATGACTTCCAGCTCACTGGGAGCCACCTGCCTGGGAAGGTAGGCAGCAGCCTGCCCCCAGCCAAGCCACACCTCAGGTGTGACTCACCTGCAGAAGGGTTATGGACAGATGGGTTCCTTGGGCCAGAATGAGGCCGGTTTTCTAGTGCAGCGTGTCCTCCGGAGCCCCCATGGGGTCACAGGAGCTGGCCTCCACTTGAGGCCTCAGGGTGGTTAACTTGCCCCTTGCCCTGCCCTGTTTCTCTCTGAGGACCACTCCCCTCACCTCCACCTCCCAAAGGATCTGAACAAGCATCTGCCTTTGGTTCTGCCTATAGCACAGCTCCCCTGAGACAGCATGTCTTATCATCTAGCCAAGCCCTTTCACTGTTTTTGCTTCCCCCAAATTCCTTGGCAAATCTTATATATAGTCTCCTTTAGGTAAACTCTGTATCAGTTATCCAGGTCTGTGAAGAATCCTCTGGGGACCTCTCAGAACTGGCACATTAATGGAGCGAACTTTGGCATCGTCACACATTGAGTAGGAATCACCCTCATACTGCATGTTCTTCAGTGGAGTCAATACACAGAAAGCAATGGAGAGAGAGGAAGAAACAGCATTCTATTTGTGACCAAACAAAAAACAAGTGTGTCTGCTATCACTGCTTCCATTCAAAACTGAACCAAATCATACGATACCATTTATATGTGAAATCTTAAAAAAAAAAAAAAAGTACAAATTAACTTATTTACAAAACAGAAAAAGAGTCACAGATGTAGAAAACAAACTTCTGGTCACCTGCCGGGGTCCTGCCCCAGTGGATCCAGGGTAACTGGAAGCGGGGACAGCATGGCAAGGAAAAACTTATTTAGACATATAAAAAAAATTAAGAAGAAATAGTATAGTAGGAAAATTTAGTGGAGAAAAGTTTCTAAATAACTTGGTTTACGGGGAAAGCTAATAGAACCTCAGGACAAGAGATCCGCTCCATCTACACTGGGCCACCGGCGCCCGCTTGAATATCAGAGGGCTCCCCGCCTTGGGCTCTCTTTCTCGTGGATCTCAGAAGCCAGGGCAAGTAAGTAGATGTGATGTGCCTTCCTGCTCCACATGGGAATTCAGCCAGAAAACAGAGTGAGAAAAGACGTGGGGGAAACCAGTCCAGTGACTGGCCCATCCTCTATTGTTGTAAAGGCTTTTTATACTTTTTTTTGGACACAGAAATCAATGGATAATATAAAATTGTGCAGCATCAGCAGCCCTGACTCTTATCAAGACCAAGCTCTCTCTCTGCATACCTAGCTGTATACACAAGTTTTAGGTGATTTACATCATCTTCTGGCCAGAAGGCCAATTAACATTTTATGGCCCTTTTCTGATAAGGGTTTGTCAACCAGAAGACTTATTTGTGTTGTTCTTCCCAAAGTTTGGTGCCACTGTCAGAAAGCACTAAAAAAAGTTACATTCTTACATAGCAAGGACACAGCAATTTATAACAATAAAAGAAGTACAGTGATTTATAACAAAGAGAAAGTTAGTTAACTCAAAAGTCCAGTGTTGCTAACATCAAAACTACTATATTCCTATTTCTGCATCCCATTTACATTGACTAATATCCTCCCAGGTGCCTAAAAGATAAACGATATGGAGGCCTGGCAGCAAACATTAACTCAACAAACTCTTCACCAAACTAATTCTTAACTCTAAAAGGCTCTATATCTTTAAGATGTTTTGAGCTTCGTGCCTCTCATGATTGGGGGCTGTAAACAATCCACAAGTTGTAAAGCAGACCAGTCAGATAAGTTAGAAAGCCATCAAAGGGGTTTCAAGCCGAGACGTTCTTTTTACGTGCAGGAGACTCTTAACTGGAGCTCTGAATTAACAGAGGTGGTAATGTCAGAAGAGATGGCGTAGCAGACAGCAAGCAGACAGGCTTTGGCTGCGGTGTAGACGTGCAGACAGAGGCTCCTTGAGACCTGACTCGCCCTGCCCGCCAGGCCTGTCATGGGTGGGGTCTCCCGTGCTGGCTCCCGGCAGTCACCAAGGAAGGAAAGGGGTGGGGAGGAAGGATAAATTGGGAGGTTGGGACTGACACATGCATGTTATTATTAATATATTAAAAAAATCACCAACTCAATGGACACGAAATAGAGCAGATTCCTGGAGATGGTGAGAGGCAGAGGAACCTAGCCTGCTGCAGTCCATGGGGTCCCACAGAGTAGAACTTGACTTAGCAATTGAACAAGAACACAACATAAATATACATACATATGTGTATATATATACAGTCTAATAAGGACCTATTG
This sequence comes from Madoqua kirkii, assembly GCA_006408675.1. Classification (NCBI taxonomy): domain Eukaryota; kingdom Metazoa; phylum Chordata; class Mammalia; order Artiodactyla; family Bovidae; genus Madoqua; species Madoqua kirkii. Next base: position 20,990 of record SJYC01004813.1, on the reverse strand, counting down.
TATAGCACAAGGAAATCCACTCAGTGCTCTGTAATGCCCTATATGGGAAAAGAATCTTAAAAAGAGTGGATATATGTGTGTGTGCAAGTGATGCACTTTGCCGTACAGCAGAAACTAACACAAAATTGTGAATCAACTATACTACAATAAAAATTAATTTTAAAAACTGAAACTTTAAGCACAAAAAATTGAGAGATTACATCGTTAAAGTCTCAAGACTCAAAATGAAAAAACAGAGTAATCATTTACAAAGGAACCCACACATACACTGAGAGAACGGAAAAGTGAGCTTAGCAAATTGCTGGATGTGAGATCAATATTTTTAAAAATCAAATATTTTAATATACTAGCAACATACAGTGAGAAACTGAAAATTTCTTAAATCTACAATTTAAAAGATTATCAAAAAGCATCTCATATTTATTGAAACTAAAAAATGTGCAAACCTGTAAATAGAAAAATATCAAACATAATATAGAAACATAAGAGATTTAAGCAAAGGGTGGGAAATATTTTGTGGTTTGGAAAACTCAATACTGTAAAAATTTCAATTCTTCCAAGATTGATTACTATAATTTCAATCAAAATCCCAAGAGATTTCGTTTTTCAAAAAATGAACCAGTCGATTCCAAATTTATATGGAATAGCAGAGCACCAAGAATAGCCCAAATGCTCTTGAAGAGAAGAATGTACGACCTGTTCTATTGGAGGGCAAGACTTGTCATTAAACACTTAAGTGTGGTTTTGGCAAAGGATAGGCCAGAACAGAGGAGGGCACGGCAACCCACTCCAATATTCCTGCCTGGAGAATTCAGTGGACAGGAGCCTGGTGTTAGAAAAGACCCTGATGCTGGGGATTCTCAGGGCAAGAGGAGAAGGGGCGACAGAGAATGAGATGGTTGGGTGGCATCACCGACTCCACGGACATGAGTTTGAGCAACTCCAGGAGATGGCGCAGACGGGAGCCTGGAGAGCTGTAGTAGATGACGTTGCAAAGAGTCAGACATGGGTTAGCAACTGAGCAACAAGAGCAACAATGTTTTTAAGGCATATCTATGTATTTTTGACTGTGCTGGGTCCTCACTGCTGCTCACGGGCTTTGGGCCACGTCTGGTTTCTGGGCTCGTCTAGCTTTGACTCGTCTGGTTTCTGGGCTCGTCTAGCTTTGACTCGTCTGGTTTCTGGGCTGGTCTAGCTTTGACTCGTCTGGTTTCTGGGCTCGTCTAGCTTTGACTCGTCTGGTTTCTGGGCTCGTCTAGCTTTGACTGGTCTCGTTTCTGGGCTCCTCTAGCTTTGACCAGCGGAAGCTGCTCTGTGGCTGCAGTGTGTGGGCTTCTCATTGCAGGAGACATGGGTTCAATCCCTGGATCAGGAAGATTCCCTGGAGAAGGAAATAGCAACCCACTCCAGCATTCTTACCTGGGAAATCCCATGGACAGAGGAGCCTGGCAGGCTACAGTCCGTGGGGTCACAAAGAGTCAAACACAACAGAGCGACTAACACGCACATTATATCTTTAGCTCCCTGCTGCTAAGTCGCTTCAGTCGTGTCCGACTCTGCGACCCCATAGGGAGCAGCCCACCTGGCTCCGGCGTCCCTGGGATTCTCCAGGCAAGAACACTGGAGTGGGCTGCCACTGCCTTCTCCTTTAGCTCCCTAGTGGTCTTCTTATATTTTATTCCATTCTTTCACTTCTTATCACAGCTGGCTTCAGCTCCAATTCCATAAATGTGATGCCTCCTTAAATCTGACCCTTCAGGCCAGACGCTGTGTACACCCCGCTTCTAGCTCTTGTCGTCAATAATGTTCTGAAGTCTCAAGGCTTGATGAACCCCGTCCTTACTTGGCACTACTCTCTTCTGTAACCCTGTAGGTTCCTCCCGTGTGTTCGGCCCTGGACGTGGGCTGCTTTATTCAGAACCTACGTCAACGGACAAAACCTGCATGGATTTCCCTCAGCTCCACTGCCATGCACTGGCTGCTTCTTAAACCTTTTTGCCGTTTGTAGTTAAAACATTGTTTGATGCACTAATACGGATATCATTATTTAGAAGCAAAACTGTGCATTAGAATACGAGAATTTTTAAATTAAATATTAAATATGGAGAATATACTGGTAAGAGGTGTGCAAATATGGGGATAAATTTTGTGGAGCTTTTATTGAGTAAGAAGAAAAGAATAAGACATTAGATTTGGAAAAGCAAGAATACATTAGCAATGTGAAGAAAGAACAGCTCTGAAGGGGGCATTCAGCCCTGGAGCAAAGGCATCCACAGAGGCAGCGCCCGGCCTCCTCTCCCTGTCGCCCCTTGCAGGACCTGCAGCCGGGTTAGTCACGTGGTAGTTTTATTAAAGCCACACGCGCAAAAGAGGTAAACAGCCATCCGGGACGAAGAACTGCAAGCTCCGGCTCGCCCCAGTTTAAGGGAAAACTGAAGAGCAATTCCAGGCGAAATCTGTAAGGAAACGTACGCAGTCAAAGAGAACCTGAGTTGCCATAAAGTAGAACAAACAGAGCCTATGAAGCAGAGCGCGAGCCAGAGGTCCCGCTGGCTACTGTGCGTTCACGGTTCTCCTGCCAGACCGTGGAGAGCCGAGGCGAATGGTTGCCTCGTGTGTCGGCTGCAGCCTTGTGGAGAGGAGACCTTGGACCAGAAGTGCTTGCTGATCCCACTCCTGACTCGGCAGCCCTGGCTAGCTCCCCGGCCCCCACAGCAGCCCACCGACCAGCGGGCCCTCACTGCCTCTGGCTGCCATACTGAAGGGTCGCTCTTGCTGGTTTGAGAGTAGAAAAGAGTCAGAGGGCTTCTAATTTTGAGCTTAGTTCCCCGGGTCTCGGGGGTTCCATCTGCTGTGGTTCTGCGGTTCTGTCTCCTCTCTGGATGGCCTGACTCTTGACACGCAAAGCAGAGAGGCCGTACAAACCCAAGAACATCTCCCCCAGTGCTCTTCCTGTTTTTGTTCCCTGAAAGGACTTCACTTGTAATGACTAAACCACCTAGACTGGAAGGCATGCTGCCTGTCCTCACCTTCCTCTGAGTCAGACTTGGGGAGTCTCATCCAGGATTTCAGTGGTTTCAGAAAGAAAACAGATTTAACTTTTTATTTTGTATTGGGGTACAGCAGATTAACAATGTTGTGATGGTCTCAGGTGAAAGCAAAGGGACCCAGCCATACATATAAGAATATCCCTTCTCCCCCAAAGCCCCCTCCATCCAGGCTGCCCGTGACACTGAGCAGAGACACCGAGCCCCCTGCGCTCTGCAGTAGGTCCTTGTCAGCAACCCACCTGTACACAGCAGTGTGTACACGTCCATTCCACACAGACGCCGGCTGGGAGACAGCAACAAACACGAAGCAGAGAGATGGTGCCTTAGTTTAGACTGGCTGCTGTCTTGTATTTCTGAACTCAGGAGATGGCAGTTGTGGGAAGAAAATAAGGCAGGTTGACACACTGGCGCCTCCCCTGGTCCCTCTCAACCATGCCTTTCCACTCGGCCACATCAACTTGAAATCAGCAGAATTGTCTTCCTTATTCTGATGATCCACTGGCCATCATTCTTAGATTTTAGAATTACTGTGAGTTTTCATCTTTTTTTATATGTCTTTATATGTACTAAGGGTGGAAAGCTGGGAAAAGAATTATTACTGGCACAAGATGTATTATTCCTAAATAACTGAAAAGAATTATTAGCTTTATAGGGTGTGTATTATTGCATTTTTGGATGAAGAGCTTGAAAGTATTTATGTCACTAAAAAGTCAGTTGATAACACATCGTACATATTTTACAACAAAAATGTTTTATTCACGAGGAAACATTTTGATCAATGAAAGGTCAGTAGAGGTGGTGTTTACTGACTTCAGACAGATTTAAGAATCACATTCTTCTCTTTATTGTAAATAGATTCATTTTCCCTTCGTGATTAAAATTCCGAAAAACCCCAATGCAAATGAGAAAATATGCATAGCAAGGAAAAGAATGAGAACAAGAGCAACACCAGACAATGCCAGACCCAGGACACAGGTCAAGGGCGGTGTCCGGCCACACAGCCAGGTCAGTGTGGACTCGGCCCTGGAAACCCTACCCTCCAAAAGGGGCCAAGGGAGAGACTGTGTTTGAGTGTCTGAGATAAATCTGACACGTGGGACATGTGTTCTGGGAAAAGGACTTGGAAGGACAGCCTCGTGTTACCAGTGAGCACACTTTCATGCTGTGAGCGAGTCCGAGCCGCGAGGCGCCTGCATCAAGGGCGTGGCAGCTGTCTTCCGGCGCAGAGGACTGGGGGCACAGAGAGAACTGGGGGCGCAGAGAGAACTGGGGGGAGGCCAGCACAGGAGCAGGGGCAGGCGGCCTACCTGCTCCGTGAGAGTGGCTGCCGCCACACTGCACCAACACAGGGGCAGCGGGAGGGGGCAGCCACAGGGCAGAGAAGCCGGACCACAGTCCAGACTGGAGCCACCTTCACAGGAGGGCGTCAGTGGCCCTTCAGAGCTGCAGCTGGGGCAGAGATCAAGAACCCAGACCGACACCTCCGAGAATAAAGGCCCTGGGTCCTGGGGTCTTGAATGCTCTGGTGTCTGGCTTTCAGTTGATGGAAAAGGGTTTCCACGGGCATCATGCCTAGGCCCCGGCGGGCTCTGAGGAGGCCTCTGGGAGGACAGATCAGTCCACGCGGCAGAGAATGGAGAGGGGATGGGAGGGCCCCAGTGGCCCGCAGGGCACAGCTGGTAAACTTATATGCTTGAAAGCTTAGGGTGGTGAAGGTCTAGGGAGGGAGCAAGGACCTTTTAGTACTAAAGGACTCAAATGAGAACCTGCGACAGGGTGAGAGAAAGGTCAGAAGTGCGGACCAACAGCCAGAGGTGGGGAGCGTGGAGTCGTGATGAAATTCAGTCAGCTCTGGATGTTAGCGAAACGCAAACGCCCGTGTGATACCAGGGGTATCATCGCTTTCTCCCAGCTCCAAGCACCAGGCCGTGTTCCCCTTTCAAGGAGAGCAGACCCTGCCATAGAAGAGAATGGTTTGGGTTTTGTTGTGTCTGATGAAAAAGAGAAAGGGGCGGTTGGCATTAAAATTTGTCTCCCAGGACGGTGAGGACTTTTCCATGCCGACAACCCCACTGGCTGCGACTGCCTGGGTGCCATTTTCATCCACCTCCACAAAGGTTTTATGGACAACTTTTGACAGGTACAAACTGGGACTTGGAGAGATTCCAGTAAGGTCAGACTTCGTTTCATCAAAGATATCCGTGATGCCCATGTCTTGTAGAATAGGGTTGAGGTCATAGCTGTCTTCCAGGGTGAACCGAGGGAAGGAGACAGCTACTCTTTTTTCTGACATATTTTCTGAACTGCTCCAGGCCACGAGTTTTTCGTAGGTGATATTCCTTTCAAGCTACAAGAGGAAGAAAATCATGTTCAAGGTCAAATGATGAGCTTGCAAAGGATGCCCTGCACACTTCAAAGAGGGGCCTGAGTCTATTTCCACCACTGGCAACAACCCTCCAGGTCTCTCCTCAGAATCCTCTGATTTCAGTTAAAAGTCCTCCAAGAGAATCTCTTTCCTCTTTAAAAGATACCAAAACATTTGGATTCCTCTGTTCTTTGGTGTCTGACAGGTTAGTGTTCAACGCCCAGCAAAGCTCATTTGATTACGTAGGTGAGCTTGATCAATCCTTAATATTCCGAAGTTCGACCTCCTCTTTTATATACCACTGGATTTGTAAGGATTAAGCAAACCAACGTGTGTAAAGCACTTCCCATAATGCGCTGCGCTCTGTCGCTCAGCCAGGCTCTCTGAGGCCTCATGGACTCTAGCTCCCGGGCTCCTCGGTTCATGGGATTTTCCAAGCGAGAACAGTGGAGCGGAGGGCCATGTCCTCCTCCAGGGGATCTTCCCAGCCCAGGGGTGGAAGCCGCGTCTCTTGTGTCTCCTGCGTGGCCGGCAGGTTCCTTAGCACCGAGCGCCCTGGGCAGCCCCCACATAGAGCTCGCGTGATGCGCTTGGAATAAGTCATGATTCCCACTGTCACCCCTGGTCTTCCTTCTCACTGTACTTCTGTCTCCCTTTCTCTCTTCCCCACCCCCACCCTGCCAAGCTGGGCCTTTATTAATTCCTCAGGCTTTATTAATTCCCACTTCACAAGTAATCTGCTTCAGCTTCAGCATCTCTACTGCCGTCCAAGCGCGAGGACCGAGGAAGAGGACTGAGCTAAAGGGCCTCTAACTGAGCCACAGCAAGATAGTGTGAGAAGAGGCCAGACGTCAGGATATTCAGGAAAAAGGAAAAGTTACTTCATTTTTGCAAGTCTCAAGTTCCTCGGCTTCCAGATCCCTTGGTCTGGAAAAATACCTGCAGAGAACCATGAGATGAGCAAAACAGCCCTCGCTAATGTTTCTGGCATTTGTTCTTAGTTCTCAACAAGTGAGAAACAAACATCTCATGAATTCAGATCCGTATGTGCTCTCTGATTCTCTGATGGCCCAGATACCATCCTTCCTCAAGATGATGAAACATGGTGTGTGTGTGTGTGTGTGTCTGTGTGTGTGTGTGAGTCGCTCAGTCGTGTCCGATTCCTTGCGCCCCGTGGACTGTAGCCCGCCAGGCTCCTCTGTCTGTGGGATTCTCCAGGCAAGAGTGCTGGAGTGGCCTGCCATCCCTTCTGCAGGGGACCTTAACGACCCAGAAACTGAACCCAGGTCTCCTCCTTGCAGGCGGATTCTCTACCATCTGGGCCACAAGGGGAGCCCGATCGCTGTGTCTGGCTCTTTCGACCCCGTGGACGGCAGCTGCAGAGATGTGCAGATGAAACTCGCCTCTTCCAGGGCCTTCAGGTTGTCCGCAGAGCCGGGCGGCAGCAGCACGACCATGTCAAGCTTCCCCTTCGTGTACGGAAGCTCCAGGACCTGGGCCTTCAGCTCGTCCACGAAGCCGGTTCTGAAGAACCCGTTCTGGTTCATCATCTTCACGTCCTTCTTTTCACTCTGAGGCAGACAAGGGAGGAAGTCAGAGCATGGCCGCAGAAGCTCACAAGCCCACACCGTCCCCGACGTCCCTGAAAACAGGGTCCGTCCAGACGAGAAGGCGCTTCCCCCAAAGTTCAGAGCCACAGGGGTCCAGTCTAACGCAGCCTGCTGCCCACGGACCAGGGGGCCCTCGCTTTGCCAACACCCATCTTTCCATGGTTTTGGTAGGTTCTGCAGCTCCTAGGACCCCTTGTTGGTAGGAAGTTCATCCAGGTGTCTACCCGCAGCCTCGCCAGCTGAAACCAGCCCTGCCAGCTCCCCCGTCCTCACCTGCTCCACCCCAGCCTCTGGCCTCCCGGGAGGCTCTATCCCTACGGGCCGGGATGGCCCCACAGAAGCATCAGTAGGAAATGTGGTTGAACACTGAGCTTCTGGGCACTAAATACCAGCTCCGGCCACCCAGCTTCTGCCAGAGGAGAGGGCGCCAGAGCCTCCTGACAGCATCACAGTGCCGGCAGGCTGCCAGCGGCAGAGGGGCAGCGCCGCGCTGGAGAGAACAGCACAGCTATCTTATGCAGGAAGTTAGAAAATGGATATTGTGTGTGTGTGTGTCTGTGTGTGTGTGTGAGTCGCTCAGTCGTGTCCGATTCCTTGCGCCCCGTGGACTGTAGCCCGCCAGGCTCCTCTGTCTGTGGGATTCTCCAGGCAAGAGTGCTGGAGTGGCCTGCCATCCCTTCTGCAGGGGACCTTAACGACCCAGAAACTGAACCCAGGTCTCCTCCTTGCAGGCGGATTCTCTACCATCTGGGCCACAAGGGGAGCCCGATCGCTGTGTCTGGCTCTTTCGACCCCGTGGACGGCAGCTGCAGAGATGTGCAGATGAAACTCGCCTCTTCCAGGGCCTTCAGGTTGTCCGCAGAGCCGGGCGGCAGCAGCACGACCATGTCAAGCTTCCCCTTCGTGTACGGAAGCTCCAGGACCTGGGCCTTCAGCTCGTCCACGAAGCCGGTTCTGAAGAACCCGTTCTGGTTCATCATCTTCACGTCCTTCTTTTCACTCTGAGGCAGACAAGGGAGGAAGTCAGAGCATGGCCGCAGAAGCTCACAAGCCCACACCGTCCCCGACGTCCCTGAAAACAGGGTCCGTCCAGACGAGAAGGCGCTTCCCCCAAAGTTCAGAGCCACAGGGGTCCAGTCTAACGCAGCCTGCTCCCACGGACCAGGGGGCCCTCGCTTTGCCAACACCCATCTTTCCATGGTTTTGGTAGGTTCTGCAGCTCCTAGGACCCCTTGTTGGTAGGAAGTTCATCCAGGTGTCTACCCGCAGCCTCGCCAGCTGAAACCAGCCCTGCCAGCTCCCCCGTCCTCACCTGCTCCACCCCAGCCTCTGGCCTCCCGGGAGGCTCTATCCCTACGGGCCGGGATGGCCCCACAGAAGCATCAGTAGGAAATGTGGTTGAACACTGAGCTTCTGGGCACTAAATACCAGCTCCGGCCACCCAGCTTCTGCCAGAGGAGAGGGCGCCAGAGCCTCCTGACAGCATCACAGTGCCGGCAGGCTGCCAGCGGCAGAGGGGCAGCGCCGCGCTGGAGAGAACAGCACAGCTATCTTATGCAGGAAGTTAGAAAATGGATAATAGACGACTGTAAATACCGTCACTCTCTCCGGGCGTTACCTATGCTGACAGATAAACGTACGTTCCCTACTGGATCTCTTTCTATGCACGTACAGTACTCATATATAGTTATAAGTCATATATAATATACAAAATACAATATATGTAATGTTGATAATATATATTTGCTCTTTCGAAATAAGGAACACAGGTTTTTGAGGCAAATGCACATGTGAGCCGTAACGCAGGAATGTGGCTGAGTAACCTTTGCGATTTTCCCCTGGACTCCTAAGTAGGACTAATAACACCACCTATTTCCGTAATGTCATCTTGGGGAAGAAATGAAATAATGAAGGAAAAATGCTCAGTGCAGCACCTAGCACAAACTGCCCCGTAACCTTTGGGCACCGATTTTCACTAAGAACCAAACGCTCTCGTAAATGCCAGTCGCAACCCAGAGACCTATGTTTAGATGTGAGTATACATCTGCCCGAGTTTCCCTGGTGGCTCAGAGGTTAAAGCATCTGCCTCCAGTGTGGGAGACCGGGGTTCAATCTGTGGGTCGGGAAGATCCCCTGGAGAAGGAAATGGCAATCCACTCCAGTATTCTTGCCTAGAGAATGAAATGGCAATCCACTCCAGTATTCTTGCCTGGAGAATCCCATGGACAGAGAAGCCTAGTAGGTTACAGTCCACGGGGTCGCACAGAGTCGGACACGACTGAGTGACTTCACCTCACCTCATGCATCTGCCCATCACTCCGTGGAAACTCTGAGTGAATATCTAGAAAACTGTGCTCCGGTACCTCACTTAGAGAGAAAACGGCATCAACTGTGTTTTCGCAGTCAAAATATTTCTCCCATTTGGCCTTGAAGTACACAGCGTTCACCAGCACCAGCACGGTCTCATTGTTGATACTGTCCTTGCTGAAGAGTTCCTTGATTTTACCTTAAAAAAAGTTTCCAGAGAACATCCTAAATACGAATTGTAGCAAAAATATTCAAGTAGACAGATTTTTAAAATGCAGCTTAGTATTCCCAAAACTAAAGTAGGTCTCATCCAGGAAGTAATCCAGGAAAACTGGTGGTGCTTTAGTTGCTCAGTCGTGTCCAGCTCATGGACTGTAGCCCGCCAGGCTCCTCTGTCCATGAGATTTCCCAAGCAAACATACTGGAGTAGAAAGCCAGTTCTTTCTCCAGGATCTTCTTGCCCCAGGGTTCAAACCCAGGTCTCTTGCATTGCAGGTGGATTCTTTAACCAACTGAGCCACCAGGGAAGCCTAATCCAAGAAAACTAAATCCCCCCAAAAGGCAGACAGGACAGTTTCAGACTGAAAATATTCTTCCATTGTTGTTGAACTCAAATTTTCACTACACATCACCATCATTCCTTCACTCAGAAAATATCTGCAAATCTAGGTAAAAGTTGGCAAGAATTAGGATCTTCTTTCTATTTCTCTCTGAATAAAGATTCTATTCACCATTTTTCTACTAGCTGATATCCTGCTGGTATTGTACTTGGCTGACAGGCATCTCACCTTTATGATGGAGCAAAGGACCAGCAATAAGTACTCACAGCATCTGAGCATTTTAACTATTTGACACCTGCCCAACAAGCTTCGGACCCAGTCCACACACTTGAGCATCTAGTCCCAACAGACCAGCGATCTGCAAAGCTGGGCTGACTTTTTTCCTTTAAATGGAAAAGAGCACCATCTCCAATGTGTTGGGTCTTTCTTACCTTGGGATTGAGATTCCACCCAGAAGTTAATCTCTTGCCTGGATTTTTCAGTGTCTTTCCGAAAATCAACACTTTCGACCGTCGTGTGGTAAAATTGAATCACACCATCTAAGTATTCCTGATAAATTGGGATAAATGGAAATAGTGACATAAAATCATACAATTATGCTAATAGTTTAGGAGTGAAGCAGTCGTGAGAAGCCTGAGAAAGAAGTGCCTCGTCATTTATCCAGGGCGCGTGGGGTCTCTATCTGCCCCCAGGTTTAACTACACAGAGGCATTTCATTTTCTGTGGTGTTAATTGAGGGTACAGAATGCTTATTAGGGAGCAGTCCACAGCTAAAACGACACTAGCTTTCCCACCAGACTTGGGCATTCCATTTGTGGAGACTCACAGCTCAGCTGGTAAAGAATCTGCCTGCAGAGCAGGAGACCCCAGTTCGATTCCTGAGTTGAGAAGGTTTCCTGGAGGAGGTCATGGCACCCACTCCAGCATTCTTGCCTGGAGAATCCCCTTGGAGAGGAGGCTGGCGGGCTATAGTCCGTGGGGTCACAAAGAGTCGGACACGACTGAGTTACTAAGCACAGCACAGCACAGGCCAAACAGCAAGTAACGTTAGAGGCTTTGCTGTAACCTGCTTTCAGTTGTTAAGAATTGGAACACTGATTAATTGTGCTGTACAGAGTTTCTATTCACAGTGATGAAAACGTTTTGGAAATAGGGTAATCATTACACAGCACCGTGAATACAACTAATGCCACCGAACTGCATACTTAGAAATGGTTAAAATGGCAACTTTTATGCTATAGATATTTTACCACAATTTTAAGAAATTTTGTAATGTAATATACTGAAATCACTGCTGTGAGCATTTTTAATAAGTGAGTTGTACTTTTTATGAATTTATATTTCAATAAAGCTAGTTTAAAAAATCATATAAAATCTCATTTCCATTACAAGAGAACACACTAATTTTGGTGCAAGGACGCGACCCCGCCCCTCGAGTCCCGCCTGTGCTTGCTGACGCCCACCCACGCTCGCTGCGGCTCACTGGCTCCCTCCAGTGGCGAGGACGGAAACTGACGCCCGGATTCCGCAGGGTCTTTCTCTAGCGCCGAAGCCTTTAGCCACAGAGACAGGACTTGCGCCTTTTGGCTCCAGTCTCCTTCGGGGACACTGCACCGCATCTTAGAATGAGTACAATTTCATAGCCAGGTGGCCTGATCGGCATAATAGGGGGTTTTAGAGAAGCGCCTTGAGCGGTGAGGGAGGGACCAGCTGGGAGAGGAGCTTTCAGTGCCTCTACCGGGCACCGTGAGTGGGAAAGACCGGCAAGGTCACAGGAGAGAGCATCCTTCCCAAACCCACACGAGCCCCAGGCCCGCAGAGGCTGTGAGCCACGCGGCCCGCCCCGCCCCGCCCACTCCCGTCCGGCAGGGGCTCCCAAGGTGTGCAAGTGGGAAAGTGGGGGGAGGGGGACAGAGGTGTGGGGGAGAGAGAGGCGGTCCTGGACATCCCGGCGGCACCTCCGCCCGTCAGAGGCTTGGGCTCTAGACAGCGGGTGAGAAATCCAGCTCCCTGACGGTTTTGAAATAGTAAGTCAAAGGGTGGTTTTAATCAGCAGCCTCGTCTAACTCACCGGGCAGATTGGGAATTCTCGCTCCCCATAAAGCCTGTTGGCAAGACTCAGGGTGTAATCGACTTTGATCCTGGCTAATTTGGAGAGAAGCTGCCCGAAATAGCAGCTGAGCAGTTCACTCTCACCCTTTGAAGACTCGGTCTAACAAAAGAAGAAATAAAACGTGATCTTAAAACGCGTTAAAGCCTCCTAAAGCAAGCTGTCATTTCACGTTGTTACCAGGTGGGGGAGCAAGCGGAGAGGCAGCGAGGGTCGGAGGGTGGGCGTGGTCCCTGTCCTGGCTCCCACGCGGGATCAAGCTCAGGCGGGACATATAGAAATGGGGGCTCCACAAAGCACACTGCACTTTGGATGAGTGTGCCTTGTTTTTCTCTGTTTTCAAAAAGAGTCGAGTAAGAATCTTAAACTTCCTAACGTAGGCGGATATACAAACTGGAGAATATCTTTAGAGTTCCTGGTATAAGTCAACCCATGCAAACCTTCGCTGTCAGCACAGATTCCAGCAGCAAACAGCAGAAGTGGAGAGAGCGTCGTGGGGAGCTGCCTCCCCCACCCCATCCTCCTCAGCCTAGCTCCATCCTGGGGAACTGTGGCCTGTAACCCTAGGTGAATCCTGGGACTACGGTCTGAGCTTCTTTACCCTACGCAGACGATTCTAGACCCTACTCTTTACAGCCAAGGACGCATAAGACGCGCAATCAGAAAGGAACTGGGTCATTTGGGATTATTGCTGCGGCTGTGGCTGCTGAGGTCTGCCAGGATCTCATGGGGGAGAAACGACTGGGGTCTCACACAGGACAGCCCGGAGGAGCATTTGGACGGAGGGGCAGAGTTCGTGGTGGCCCACCTGCAGCGTCAGGGACCCCGTCACTTCCTTCTGCCCTTCGGGTTGCTGTCGGCAGGCCCTTTTCGCTCTGCTTTTTTCAGGCAGGGATCCGGCTCGTTCCCTTTATTCTGGGAAACTTCGTTGAAGTGCAGCACCTGCGCGAGAGTGGAGATGGGGTCTTTCGGTTTAAAGAGAGGTGGCAGCTGGGGAAAGACAGGGTGGGACCGCTAAGAGAGCAGCATGGGGGCAGGTATAGTTCCCCATGTAAGTTCGGCAGCTGGGAGAACTTGCTGTCTGACCAGGGAGCCTAGCCTAGCCTCTGTGACAGCGAAAAGGGTGGGGTGGGGGCGGGGGACAGTGTATACCTGCGGCTGATTCACATGTTGATGTTTGGCAGAAACCAATGCAATACTGTAAAGCACTTATCCTCTAATTAAAAGTGAATTTTGAAGAGAGAGGTGCATGTTTCTTCTGACCCAGGCTGTGAAGTGGGAGGATGGGAGGCAAAGAGAGCGCTGAGCCCCTGCACTGGAGAAAGAATGCAGCCAAGCTAGGGACCATCAAGGCGCCCACAAGCCACACTCGGCTACGAGGCGGCCTGAACTGACTAGAAGTGTAAAATACACGTCAGATTTGGAAGACTTAGTATGTAAAAAAAAAGAATATAAAATATTTTATTTAAATGTTTTAACTGATTGCATGTTGATATGATAATATTTTCAAGGTATTGGGTTAAATAATACATATTATTAAAATTAGTTTCATCTATTATTATACTTTCTTAGCATGGCTACTAAAAAGTTTTTAACTACATATGCGGCTTAGATTATATTTATGTTAGACTGCGCTAACCTAGAGCTTCAAATCAGTAGAGCAGAAGATAAGTTATCCAGAGCTTTGCAGAAAAATGGGAGACAAGGGGGGCATTTGGCATCGTCAGGGTAGGTCTGCCATGACACCCAAGAGCCTGGAGAAGGAGCATCTGAAACCTGGCCTGGAGGATGCGGACTGCACTCTAGCGAGTGTGGCTAGTGGAATAAGGGGTGTGTGTGTGTGTGTGTGTGTGTGTGTGTGTGTGTGTGTGCACATGCGTGCGGGCACGCTAAGTCGTGTCCGACTCTTTGTGATCCCATGGATTGTAGCCCGCCAGGCCTCTCTGCCCATGGGGTATCACAGGCAAGAGCACTGGAGTGGGTTGCCGCTCCCTCCTGCAGAGGGTCTTCTGGAGAAGACTGAACCTGCATCTCCGGCATGCCCTGTGCTGGCAGATTCTTTACCACTGCGCCTCCTGGGACGCAGTAACGCACCAAATCAAAGCACGTGAATAGAGAGAGTGGCCCCGGACGCCTGCCGCCTCCATGCAGTGCTTCCCTCTTCCGTTTCAGGGACACAGCTGACCTCTGCCCTGTGGACTAGAGCGGGGAATCGTAAGGCCGGCCTCGGGAGCCAGTGGCTTACTGGAGGGCATCCATTCGCCCTGCACGTCTGTACTGGGTTGCTGCTCCAGGACAGAGTCCTGCCCTCTGAGAGGCTACATTCTAGTGGGAGAGGGATGAAATAAATTAATTACTCTAGGCGGTATGTCAGAAGATGAAAAATGCATGTGGGGGAAAGCAGCTGGGACCAGAGGGAATCTCACAGTGCTGGGGGTCAGTACGCAGCCTTAAGGGGCTTCCCTGGTGCCTCAGACAGTAAGGAATCTGCCTGCAGTGTGGGAGACCCAGGTTCAGTCCCTGCGTCAGGAAGATCCTCTGGAGAAGGGAACAGCTACCCACTCCAGCATTCTCCTGCCTGGAGGGTCCCATGGACAGACGAGACTGGAGGGCGATAGTCCATGGGGTCACAAAGAGTAGGGCAGGACTGAGCAACTAAGACACACACGTACACACACACACACACACACACACACACACAGCCTTAGACTGAGAAATCAAAGTCAATCTGTTTGAGAAGGTGAACTCGGATCACAGTCCTGAAGTGGAGATTAAGTTCTAGGTCAGTCACTGGGGCATGGGATGGAGCAAAGGCCCTAAAGCAGGACTGGGTGTGGACTTCCCAAGGAAGGGGGGCAGAGGGAGGGGAGGCGAGGGGGAGGGAGCCACCAGCCTGCCCGGAACCCGCGCCCCAAACCCTCACAGGCCATTGGGAGAGCACAGGCTCTGGCAGGGAATGGAAGTCCGGGTTTCGAGCCAACAGAAAACAGGCTCTGACTGTGGTTTAAAGAGTCTTTCTGGCCCCAGGGTTGAGAACACTGACGGTGGAAGCAAGGCCACGCGAGAGGAATCTGGGTCCAGGCATCAGGGGCAGGCGCCAGGGAGGTGTGGGGAGGCCGAAGCCTCAGACACACTTCACAAGAAGAGCCAGCCGTCCTTTCTGACAAACTGGATGGGAAGCGAGAGAGAAAGTCAAGGAGGACACCAGAATCTTTCACCAGTGGATACATAGCTGGTGCTTAATACATTTTTATTTAATGGAATGAGTGAGAGAGAAAAGACACGCACATATTAAAAATACTGGCGATATCGGTATCAATAATCACATGGAGAAACGCACCAGCCATGTAGACAGACACGGGCTTCCCTGCGGCTCAGTCGGGAAAGAGCCCCAACAGCGCACGAGACATAAAAGAGGCGGGTTCGATCCCTGCGTCGGGACATCCCCTGGAGAAGCGAATGCAACCCACTCCAGCATTCTCGCCTGGGAAATCCCTGGCGGGCTCCCTCCAGTGAGGTTGCAAAGAGTCAGACAGACGGGAGTGGCTGAGCACCATGCAGACAGACAGAGGCGGGAGAGCAGCTGTCAGGTAGGTGAGATGGAGCAGGCGTCCGCAGGGAGTCGGGGGCGCCCCCGAGCCTGGAAGTGCGCTTGGATTGAAGAGAAAGCAGGGCGTGGCCCGTAAATGAATCTGGGAGCAAATGCAGTTCCCAGCAAGCCCAGGGCGCAGGGAACAGTCAGGCTTGCCCGGGGATAGGGCGACTCTGCGCCCGGACGCAGCGCACGGTCCGCACCTGGTCGATCTGGCGCGCGCTGCCGCTCCTGGCCCCCAGGCGGACCATGCCGAGCGCGGCCGAGAGGCTCAGCGGGCAGAAGAAGACGTTCTTCCGACAGTCATCTGTGCTGATCTTTTGGAACAGATCAAAGCAAAACTTGGTGTTTGCTGCAATGAGAGAGTCCATTGTGAATCCGATGGCTGTCTGAAACAAACAAGAAAACAAAAGAGAAAAACGATCGTCAGGGCGTGGTAGGCAAACAGTTGTTTCAAGCAACCAAGATACAACCGCACACCATTAGTCATTGTGTCATTAAAAACTGGAAAACTAAGGTCATTATCCTCGTGGTATATAGAGATGTGGATATTGATATAGATTCAAATAGAGACCTATATTCATTAAGTGGTATGAATTGCTGCAAACCGGGTGACTCAAATAACAAAAATGGATTTTCCCACAGTTCTGGAGGCCAGAAGTCCAAAACCAAGGCGTTTTTCAGAGACTCTCAGGGAAGATCCGTCCTGTGCCCCTCTCCCAGCCCCACTGGCGGCAGTCCTTGGCTTGTGGAGACATCACTCTGACCTCAGCCCCCACCTTCACGTCGAGTTCTTCCCTGTGTGTCAGACACAGACAGCCGCCTTTGGTTTAAGCCTCACCCTAATCCAGCACAAACTCACCTTAGCCTGTTAACATCTGCAAAGACCCTACCTCAGATGAGGTCTCACTCACAGGCACCGAGGATTAGACTTTAAACATGTCTTTAGGGAAGTTCTGCCTACTTTGTTGTAGAACCGCCTTTGATTAGGTAAATAAAGTCAAAGGCTACCATTTCCCCAAGGTCAAGTTGACAGCCAAGGCCATTCCACCTCCTTCTCCTAAGTGTTTCCCCAGTTCCCTCCCCTCTGTGTTTTACAACGTCAGAAACATCCAGCTGGTCTTTCGGGGCCGTGTCCACTGGAACATTCTCACCTCCTGATTCACTCCACATGCAGCCTACAGGACATGGGGCTCTGAAATCACTGGCATTGTTCAAGATAAGAAGCCTTGAAAGACCTCAGGAGGTTTAGAATTCATTAGTGGTTCTAAACCTTGCCCACCAAAAGTTTATTCCAGAAGAATCAAGAGACTCTTATGAAGCCTTTAGCTTGGACCCATCCCTCTCAGATGAGATGTTCTTTCTTCCATCTTTTTGCCTGTGACTTGTGGTGTTCCAAAATGGAGACGTAAGCCCTATTATTTCTGTTTTTACCACTAGACTTGAGGCCCACAGTAAGTGTTAGGAAATAGTTACTGCATCTTTAGCAGCTTCCCAGTTTAGACCTTTTTTTAAATTTTTTTTTGCATTTTTCATTGACCACACCATGCAGCATTTGGGAGTTCCCCAACTAGAGATTGAACCCGAGCCCCCACCCTGGAAGTGCTGAATCCCAGACAGTGGGCCGCCAGGCAAGTCCCAAGTATGGACCTTTTTTAGCCTATAAACCGTAATTCAAAAAGATAGCATTAGGCAACTTTTTAAAACTGTGCCAGATGTATGTTTTATATATATTAGCTTTAATCCTACTGTGCAAGTTAGATATTGCTGCTGCTGCTGCTAAGTCACTTCAGTCGTGTCCGACTCTGTGCAACCCCATAGACGGCAGCCTACCAGGCCCCCCTATCCCTGGGATTCTCCAGGCAAGAACACTGGAGTGGGCTGCCATTTCCTTCTCCTGTGCATGAAAGTGAAAAGGGAAAGTGAAGTCGCTCAGTCATATCCGACTCTTAGCGACCCCATGGGCTGCAGCCCACCAGGCTCCTCCGTCCATGGGATTTTCCAGGCAAGAGTACTGGAGTGGGGTGCCATTGCCTTCTCCGAAGTTAAATACTATCGCTCCCTTTTAGAGAAGATGAAACTGAGGAATTAAATCCCACTTGTGGACTTCCCTGGTGGTCCAGTGGTTAAGAATTCTGTTACCAGTGCCAGGGACACGGGTTTGGTCCCTGGTCCAGGAAGACCCACCATGCCTCGAGAAGCTGGGCCCAAGAGGCCATGACTGCGCCTCTGCCCCTCGAGCCTGTGCCCCACACGGGAAGCCGCCTCCATGCGCCGCAGCCAGAGACTGCCCACGTGCAGCGACGAGGACCCAGCACAGCCGAAAGTAAAATAACCCATTTTTTAAAGCTTCCGCGGATTTATCCAAATCAAGTGCTCCTCTACGACATGCACTATTTCTGCTAAGTTGCCCTTCGATGTCGGATCTGCTGACCACACACTTGTCTGCTGCGGGAAGGCACTTTCTCCTCTCGCTTTAGCTTTTGGTCCATTTCTAACGTCACACTCTTTTTCTGCCAAATTTGTTCATAACTGTGTTTTTCATTTTGTGCTATTAATACTAGGTTCTGGTAAGGTTTCCAAGAAACATATGTTTCTGGTGCGTCTGGAAATTCAACAGTGCCTCACACCTCAGAAAGCTAAACTCGGTGTGCTGAAAAATATCTTCACCTCCAACACATTCTGCCTATAAGCACAGCTCATAGGCAAAGCCTAAAAGCACAGGCTTTTGTAAATCATAAAATTTTGGATAAAAAATAGCCTTATGTTTTTTAAAGCCTTGGCTGTGCAAGCAATGTTGATATTTGATCACAGTCTTTGGAATGGGAACCTCCCTGGAGGTCCAGTGGTTCAGACTGTGCACTCACAACACAGAGGGCATAGTTTCAATCCCTGATCAGGGAACTAAGATCCCAAATGCCACATGGCCTAGCCAAAGAAAACGTTTGGTATCAGGGAGGGGAAGGTGATGGACATTCTGGCTATTTATTCCCTGCTCTTAAAAGAAGATTTGAGACAGACAATATTGAAGAGAAAAACTGACTTGGATTCAAAGACTGAATGATCCCAACCAGCCCTTGGCTCCCAGCTGTTTGCGCAGCATCACCTCGTTCCCGGGTGTGGACGTGGCCCAGAGTGAAAGTGTGCTGCTCGCTGGCGTGACAGGGCACAGTCCTCAGCAGTTAGTGTCCCACCCGCCTTAAAAAGAGCAAGGTTGCTCATGCCGGCCGCTCCCTTCTTCCCCAGATTAAAAAAATAAACGAGGCCGGCAGAGGTGAGGGAACCCGTACACAATGACACACTGGCGGAGGAAAGACGAGGCTGAGCCTCCCCCTGCCTGTGCCTGTTCTC
Source organism: Madoqua kirkii (assembly GCA_006408675.1). Classification (NCBI taxonomy): domain Eukaryota; kingdom Metazoa; phylum Chordata; class Mammalia; order Artiodactyla; family Bovidae; genus Madoqua; species Madoqua kirkii. The sequence continues at coordinate 2,045 of SJYC01004813.1, read as the reverse complement.
GCTGAATGCACTGCTTTGGGCCCTCATCACTCGTTCTGGAATCATCTTTACTCTGTGAGCTGCAGAGCAGCCCCACCCCAGCCCCCCCACTACCACCACCAGCAAGCTCTCTCTGCCCATTTGTGCATAAAGAACAAGGAATCTGGATTTCCCTGTGGCCCAGTGGCTGAGAACCTGCCTGCGATGCTGTGAACTAAGATCCCCCCGTGCCACGGAGCGCCTGAGCCGTTATGCAGCTTCGGAGCCCACAGGCCACACCGAGGGGGTCCGAGTGCTGCAGTGGAAGGTCTCACATGACGCCACCAGGGCACACTGCAGCCAAGTGAGGAGATAAATATCTAAGAAGAAAGGAGCATGGAATCTGCGTGCAATTTTGTGAACTTTGCATGAGTTCCCTAACAGGGATCCAACTACTATCTTGTTCTTTCTTTCCCTGAGCATTAACCAAGTTAGCTGTGATAGCAAGAAAAACTATGACAAACCTAGTCAGCATATTGGAAAGAAGAGACAATACTTTGCCAACAAAGGACGGTCTAGTCAAAGCTCTGGTTTTTTGCAGTAGTCGTGTACAGATGGAGAGTTGCACCATAAAGAAGGCTGAGTGCCGAAGAGCTGATGCTTTCAAACTGTACTGAAAAAGACTCTGGAGAGTCCCTTGGACTGTTAGGAGAGCAAAAGAGTCCATCCTAAAGGAAATCAGTCCTGAATATTCACTGGAAGTGCTGATGCTGAAGCTGAAGCTCCAGTACTTTGGCCACCTGATGCAAAGAACTGACTCATTAGAAAAGACCGTCATGCTGGGAAAGATTGAGAGTGGGAAGAGAAGGGGACGACAGAGAATGAGATGGCTGGATGTCAACAACGACTCAATGGACATGAGTTTGAGCAAGCTCGGGAGGCAGAGAAGGACAGGGAAGCCTGGCAAGCTCGGGAGGCAGAGAAGGACAGGGAAGCCTGGCGTGCTGCAGTCCGTGGGGTCACAAAGAGCGGGACACGACTGAGCGACTGAGCAGCACCAGCCCCATAGGCCAGTTCGAAGCCTCCACAGCAGACGGCTTAGCTTCACACCACCGCCCCTCCCGAGGCAGAGACGAGAGGGCAGAAAGAGAAGAGTGCCCTAGAGTGAACACTGACGGCTCTGCGTGAGCATCTGTAACAGGGAGAGCCCTTCTGGCTTCATGTGAAAGTGAAGTGACAGTCACTCAGTCTGTCTGACTCTTTGAGACTCCATGGACTGTGTCCAGGAAAGAACACTGGAGTGGGTACCCTTTCCCTTCTCCAGGGCATCTTCCCAACCCAGGGATCAAGCCCAGGGCTTCCGCATGGCAGGTGGACACTTTTACCCTCTGCGCCACTTGGCTTTATACAAAACTCTAAAATATGGAAAACATGAATACTGAATAACTTCATTAAATGACATATGGCAATCATCTTCTGAGGGTTTTTTATTTTAAAATTAGAAACTGGCTAAATCTGACAATAATCTAATATTTTGATAAACAAGCATTTATGAAGTTCTCCCATTGGTTTAGACACTAAGTATGAAAAGATAACTTGAACAAGACAGTTTCTGCCTTTGAGAAATCCACACTGTATTGCAGAACAGGCTTCCCTGGTGGCTCAGTGGTAAAGAATCCACTGCCAATGCAGGAGACTCAGATTCAGTCCCTGGGTTGGGAAGACCTGCTGGAGAAGGAAATGGCACCCACTCCATTATTCTTCCCTGGGAAGGCTCATGGACAGAAAAGCTGGTGGCTACAGTCCTTGGGGTCACAAAGAGTCAGAGACGACTGATCAACTAACACTTTATGTACATACATATACATTTTACATATTTTATTTTAATTCTCTTGATTTTTAAAATTGAAGTGTAGTTGTTTGCAATGTTGTATTGATTTGGGGCGTACAGCACAATGATTCGGCTATGTAGGTGAATTATTTTCCAGGTTCTTTTTTCTTAGAGGTTACTACAAACCTATTACTGCTACAAACCTATATGCAGGTCAGGAAGCAACAGTTAGAACTGGACATGAACAACAGACTGG
>SJYC01004812.1:0-33561 GCA_006408675.1 Madoqua kirkii | reverse complement strand
CACAATGCTTGGCACAGTCTCACATATTTCTTGAGTCAAGGAACCAAAGAAAAACTGAGGCTATCAGCACATCCAATTGTGTTTACTGTTTCCTTGTTATTTAAATTCCAAATCTATAATGACACTTTCTTTCAAGGGCTTCAGCTCCTTGATTATTATTCCTTTTAGAACAAAATTAATTCCAGGGTAGCGGTTTACCTGGTTTTGCTAAGATATCAAATTGACAATGAAATTTACAATTTAATTGATAGTCCTAACTTTCATTACTATGAGACTTTATCTTCTACTTTCTGGAAAGAACTCTATCTCTCCAGAGACTTCCATGTTGCTAGTTTAATCATCTGCCTTAGGAAAACATCGTCTATATCCTTCTGTCTTCTTGAGTGGGATCTGTCTTCTTCCCCAGCAAAATTGCCTTCCCTTGCTCTACTGGATTTCATTCAATGAACATTTATTTAGAGGCTACCATGTGCCTGGTGCTAGTGACAAAGATGAGGAAGACAGTTCCTGGCTTTAAAGAAATTCATTCGTTAATCTTGAGAGACTTGAGCATAAACAACTATAAATAATGCAAGTACTATAATCAAATGTGTATGAGCTTATTCTTAGTGTCTGGACTTCTGTGCAGACAGCTTCTTGACGGCTCTCTCCTCTTTGCTTGTTTCCTTTGAACCCAGTGTGCCCTTTCAGTACCTCATTGAAGTTGCTTCAGACTCAGACAATCCTACGCAAGCTTTTAAGACTGTGTTTCTCTTCTTTGCATATTGGCAGATGGCTGACTGCATCACGGTCCATGAGGTCTCCTGTTCTTTAGTCATCTGCTTGCTGCTTCTCAGATCCATTCTCTGACCTCCCCCCTGCTCTGCTCGCTACGACAGAGAATGGCATTTTCCTGCTCCCTGACAACCAGCTTCTGAGCAAGTGTGGCCAAAGGAAGTCCGTGGCGGAAGCACAGGGGGAGGGGGCAGGAGGAAGGATAGGCCAGGCTATTTCATCCTTTCTGTCTTCAGCACAAGCCTTGTCTCCTCTGTGGCTCCCGCTCCCCCTGCCCCTCCACTGGCCCCTCCCTCAGTGGTCCCACCTGGCCACTGCTTCAAGATCCAGGTGATGGCTCTGGTGAACCCATCTCTTGGCACTGTCCCTCCAGCCCTGGCGACAACAGAGGTGCCGTCCTGTCTGTTTGGTCACCCAATGATCAAAGAGCTGAGAAGCCAACTTCCTGCACAAATTCCCTCTGTTTGAAATAACTCAAGTGGTTTCCATTTTCTGATTGGACCCTGATAGATCTATCATCCAAGTCAAAAATCTCAGTGTAAAAACCTTCCACATGGGGGACTTCCTCAGTGGTCCAGTGGTTAAGACACTGTGCTTCCATTGCAGGGAGGGTGGGCTTGATCCCTGGTTGGGGAACTAAGATCCCACAAGCCATGTGACGAGGCCAACAGGGTAAAACAAAACCAAACGAACCTTCGACGTGTCATATAAGCTTTTTCTCATCTCATCCCTCCTTACCTCTGCAGCCACTCCCTCATCCCCTCCCTACCATAACAGTATTGCCACCACTTCCTCTGCATCAGGCATTTTTCTGGGCATGCCACATTATTTCACAGGCTTTCCCCTTTCTTTTTACTCTTGAGTTATTGTACATGCTTCTTTCCTTTGGATAAGGAAGGACATAAGGTAGGATAACAAAACTAACAGTAAGTAGTGCTGTATCATTATCACCATCAATAGTAATTATAACTCCTTGAGTAGTTACTATGTCAGACATTTTGTAATGTACATATATTCTTTCTAATTCCCACAACGCTCCTCAAGGTAAGTACTGTCATAAGAATTCAACAAATCACAAAACTGGGGTGCAAAGTTGTTACTGCTTTGTGTTTGGCCACAGAGAAGTGGTAGCAGAGCCAAAATTTCAGATCCACGTCTTGCCAGCCTCAAAGTCAATGAACTTATTGTCTTGCTACATCATGTTACCTGCTAACCTCAACTCATTAAGTGACATTAATTCACAATGTAACCAACCCGTTCCCTACTGACTTCAACACATAACAGAGCGTACTCACACCATATTTTATATTCCAGATAAAAACCAAACTTGCTAGGAAGGCCTAGGAATTGGTAAAGAATACAGATCCCATTCTTTGCCTGAATTTTACTCAACTGGCAAAATATCAATATAAAATCTTGTAGGAAATATTTTTTTATCTGTTCATCTTTGGTGTCAATTACCCTTTCCCAAGGACACTTGATTTGAGTTTACATTTATACTTTTAAAAATGAAATGCTCTAGCAGAGTGCCACTCAAAGTACAGTTTTCCCACAAAGAGACAAACTGGGACTGGGTCAAGCAACTTGTATAGCAACTTCACACTGCCGTGACATCCAAATGTGTATTCAATGGGGCCATTTCACTGAATGAGATACAGACTAGCTCAAGCATGGCTGAACTTGTGCAGTGAGTCACGTGATATGAGTGTACACTAGTCAGTTTTAATAAGACCACCTGAAAGTCCGTGATATACTGGATGTTAAAAAAAAAATTGTCCTTCATCAGTTGAAGAAACACTGCTCTAAAATTGACAGTCTCTTTGTAGAACTTGAAAGCAAAATATAAACTAAGCTCTTTCCACCAAAATGAATGCTTGATAAACAATATGTGTGTAAACATATAAATATATGGGCACACGGGCATGCACACACACAAATGCAAACTCATAGGTAACATGTGTCCTGGTTACGTAGGCTTCAATTTATAAGAAGGCACAAGGACTCTGCTGGAGTAATGCAAAGGATCAAGACTTTGTGGAATGGCCAATTCTCAAACATTCTCGCAGAATATCAGCAGTTCACAAATAAGTTAATGACTCATCCACTATGTCAGAAGGAGAGTCTTTCAGAGTATTTTTAGGTCACTTTATTACTACCATGGAGAGTATGGATTTTAAAAACTCACTATCTATTTTATATCAGAGTCCTGTATGTTTTGGATCTCTTTCCAGCAAAACTCCAGCTCCTAAGAGACATACAGAGGTAATCAGACTTCTGTGCTTAAAAAAGAAATATTGGCAATGTCTGAAAAAGAGTTGACACGTTTTTAGATGCCTTTACTTTGTGTACAAAAAAACTATCTTCTGCAGACCCAGCTATATAAAATGGTCCACATCCAGCACTTTTCTCACAGCTGCAGGTGTAACCTTAACATTCCTCTTATTTAGATCCAGTAAACCCCAATTTTGGCAGCTCTTTACAATTGTAAACCACTCTAAGCCTGAAAGAGAATCCTTTTGAGTTTGCTTCTGAAATAAGCCTTGGAAGATGCAATTCAGAAACATCTATGCATTTAGGTTCCTCAATTAGAAGCTTTAAATCAAGTTATTTGAACAAGAAGAATATTATAAAAGGATATCCCATTAAAATGTCATAAATTCGGGTTCTAAGATTACATTTCTATTTTACAAATGGGGACGATCAATTGATCTTAACTGAAGTTAAAAGAGCCTATTATTTTTCTTTTCTCCTTTATAAGCAGGATAGAAGTGAAGGAAGACCATTCATAACAGTCTTAATGTCTTATGCCTTCTATTTTGCTAATCTGAGTAAATCTCCCGTGCTAACTTTGTCAGCTAGGGAATAAAGAATGTCATTTGAGATTCCATAGCTTAATTATGCTGATAAAGCAGTTTGATAAATCATGCTACGAGTAATGAATATTCCTTGGAGAACAGTGAACTAGGAGCCATAAAATGTGTGCTCTGGACTTGGTTCCTTATCTTCCACCTATATGTCAGTATGAATAAGTCAAAGCAAGTTTTGTGCCTCAGCCTGCTCAAGTTAAGACAGAAAGAAGGAAACTGTGGCCCTATCCACTCATATGGCAGCATTATTTTCCAAATCAAAATCAGGAGCCTACTCAAGTGGATGGCAGGACAGGAGATCTGAAACTGACAGAAAATTCACATGCCAGTTATATACCTAATTTATAGCTGCATAAGGATTACATACAGTTATTTTCAAAAGGTCTTTGCACACTGTAAAGTCCTACAAAGATGGAAGTACAATAACTACTCATTCGATGCTCTTATTATTCATATCTTCCAGGCTGTAAAAAAACTGGTGGTGAAGATGTGTATAAGAGACAGCTCATATGGCAGCATTATTTTCCAAATCAAAATCAGGAGCCTACTCAAGTGGATGGCAGGACAGGAGATCTGAAACTGACAGAAAATTCACATGCCAGTTATATACCTAATTTATAGCTGCATAAGGATTACATACAGTTATTTTCAAAAGGTCTTTGCACACTGTAAAGTCCTACAAAGATGGAAGTACAATAACTACTCATTCGATGCTCTTATTATTCATATCTTCCAGGCTGGTGGCCACAAAGGAGGCCTGGAGAGTTGGGCACAGCGTGCATAAACCTGAGCCAATCCCAGCCAGAAGTTCAATTAAACCCAGACATTTAGACATGGAAGGTTGCTGCCCAACTTGGAAGTCAGAAATCTGAGACTGAGGGAAAGCAAAGGACCAGCTCAAGGTCACAGCCAAGCAGGGATCTGAATTGAGATATTCTTTCCAGCTCAAGGTGCTATGGTATACAATCCAAAGACAGAAGATTTAGTCCTTAATGATATTTAAAGAAATGGAGACAAGAGAAGAAATATGCAAAACATTGAGTAGGTTGAGTACAGTTGAGTTTATAAAATATGCTGAGATAATCATTAGGACATGCTCCCCGTGCAGAAGGAATTCAGTCATTCAGAGTTCTACTCGCCAGAGCATCCTCAGGAGTGAATACTTAATGGAATGGAGAAAGCTTACCAAAAGAGAGAGTACGCTAACTTCATTTCTCTTCCTCTTGGTAATCTGAGGAAAGAGCTATAGGACTTGTATGACAGTGCTTCTGTGTGCAGAATGTGTGTGCATGCTCAGCCATGTCCCACTCTCTGTGGCTCCACAGACTGTAGCCCACCAGGCCCCTCTGTCCATGGAATCCTCCAGGCAAGAATGTTGCAGTGGGCTGCCAATTCCTTCTCCAGGGGATCAAACCCACATCTCTTGTATCTCCTGCACTGGCAGATGGATTCTTTACCACAGAACCACCTGGGAATCAACTATATATGAGAGCTACAATTGTTTATTAATGACCATACTGATGCATCTTGAAAAACCTCTTAGCCTTTTGACTCTCTTCACTAGGGCTGCTGAAGAATCGCACTGGCCTGAGATCCATCAGACCCTGGAACTGAGCCCTCACTCGAATCCTCTGAAGCTCTTCTCAGGTGTTAGGGGCCACATGCTGATGGACTGCCTTCAAATCACAAGGGTTTTTAAGACCACTTTTCCTAAGAATTCCTAAAATAGTTACAAGTCTATTTTTGAAAACAGAGATTCTGCATCATTTGGTTGAATACCATGCAAACTGGGCTCCAGACTTGGGCCAACAGCTAACAGGGGCTAGGTTTAGAGAATGCCAGACCCACAGAAAAAGAAGGCAACCAATTCCCCTAGAATTGTTTTTTTTCCCCCCTTAGGAAAAAACTGGTGGTGAAAGAACTTCAAAAAAGGAAAAGGCAATTGGGTTAAGAAATGTCAGATCATCTGCCACATCTAGATTTTAGTAAAGGGCTGCAAATTAAATTGGTTAACTTTCTGAAGCTTCATGATTCTCTCTTAACATTATCCTATTTTTTTTAAACCTGTGTCTCCTTTACAAACTGCTATTCCTGTGCTACACTGCTGGTATGCCCCATGTAAACACCTCATAATGTAGCGCAGAAAGAAGCCAGGGAAGGGACCACATAAAGATTTTATTGTATTTATAATTAATATACTCTCAATAAGACAGACTAAGAAATATATTTTGAAAGTATTTTCATTCTGTGTCTGTTGGGGATGGAATGCTTTTTTAAAAAAATGTTTACTTAACATTTCAGTGATGAACTTAAGAACCTAGACATAAATTGTGAGAAAATGACAGGCTTTTTATCATAGAATAGCACTTTACATAAATCAATATTGTATTAGTATTTCAAAATAAATTCCGGAGCATATTACTACCTAACATCTACTGATTTTTAAAAATGTCTTTTGGAGCCTTAAAGAGCTTTAGGTTTTAAATCGCCAAGATAACCGTTTGGAACAACACTCTTGCCATTCCATTTGTAAAGATGCTAGTAGAAACCTGAAATTCACCTCATGAATGGAACATATTATTATACCTAAGAAATGTAGAAGAATATGCCTCTCAACAGCAAATAGAGGACCCAGCAGGTATATTTCCAGACAGCCACCCTACTAGAGGGTGGCAGCTCACCCTCACTTTGCCTGTAAGACAGGAATAGGTGGCAGGATCTTCTCCCTATTGGCTGTTTGCCAAGAATGTGCATTTTTTAAAATAGGGGTATTTAAACTTTTAGAAATCCATGTATCTGCAAAATCAGCCAAAGGTACTTCTTGAAAATTATAATCACAACAAGTTTTGGAAACAACCTGACCCACTCAGCCCAAAGCAAGAGAAAAAACAAAATTCTTCAACATTTTGGCCCAATACTCTCATTCTAAGGATAATAAGGCCATGCCAGAAAAAAAAAAAAGGCAAATTTTGTTTTTAATATACCACTCACCCCACCACATTCAGGGTAGTCAGAGAAATATACTGAAAGAAAACTGCTTTTTGAGTTGTTCTTATTGATTTCTTTGTGCAAACAAAACACTGCTTTTGCCAAACCATTAATGTTGCGCATAAAATTTTTGGAGCCATTCCAATGCTCCACTTCCTAGTGACTGTCAGGTCACCACTGTGAACATTTAAAGTATTTTACTATACCTTGTGTTGTGTTTGTGTGGGAACCTGACAATTTCTTCCTTCATAACTTGGAATTTGTTAAACATGTACACAGTTTAAACCAAGGAGAAAACACAGTATTTTTAACCTTTGATAAAAATTCACTCAAAAAAGCCATTTTAGATCTGTTGAGAATACCCTGAAAATAATTCTTTTACATTTTTTTAATAATAAGCTAGGCTTATCTTCTTTACTACTCAATTTTTTAAGTCAACCTTTTATGAATGGACATATTTAGGGACTAACAACACATGAGATGATATCTTTGTGTTTAAATTTGTCTGATAAAGTTTATGGGGAATCAGGACTTAAATTTTGTCTATGTATGTATGATGTGGGGGAAGGTGTATATGTGATTATTGCTGCTTGTCTGTCACAGGTTCTCACTGGTTAATGAATTAGAGCCCAAGGGACTCTAAGGAAAAGGATAGAGAGTACAGATGAAGAAAACTTTCTTGTTAAATCTCATACTGTAAATAGTATACACTTACTGTAGAAGGTCAGAAAGGAAGAATGAAACAGAAAATTACCTAAGAATTCTACTAAGTAGAGATCTGCAAGATTAACATTTTGAGCAATCCCATAGCCTTCCATCAGTTAATGCTCTGATGCTATTTTTGCCTGGAGAAGGAAATGGCAACCCACTCTGGTATTCTTGCCTGGGAAATTCCATGGACAAAGGAACCTGGCAGGCTACAGTCCATGGGGTCCCAAAGAGACACGACTGAGTAACAAAACAACAACAAGGGTAGTAAGGGTACTTAATCTTATAGGTTATTTCAGGGATGTAGACATCCAACAAACTACTAAGTCAATCACTCTATGTGTACCTGGCAACAGTGGAAGGAAGTGTCCACCATCCAGGAATCTGCCATACTATTTCTAGAAATGGAATGGTTTGTTCCAGAAATACCATTCAAATAACTCTCTATCCATAGGTAAAAGTGTCAACCCGACTTGTAGCAGGTGCATGGTAATGTACAAAGACATACTTTCATAAGTTAATAAAATAAATGAGGTCAATGAGGTCAATGCAAACAGTAACAGAAGACCTGGGGTGGATCCCAGGGTAGAGTACAGTGTGTTAGTCCCTCAGTCGTGTCTGACTCTTTGTGACACCATGGACTGTAGCCCACCAGGCTCCTCTTTCCATGGGGATTTTCCAGGCAAGAATACTGGAATGGGTTGCCATGCTCTCCTCCAAGGATCTCCCCAACCCAGGGATGGAGCCCAGGTCTCCCACATTGCAGGCAGATTCTTTATCACTGAGCCTGGAGCATGGTTTCTCTGTACCTGACTTCACCACCCTGTGAAAGAAGGCTGTTGACACCCTTTACCAGGCACAATGGTTGCTGACATCCATTTCCATGTGTAGCACACACAAAAGGCTCTCAATAAATGGAAGATGCTATGTAACGTGTTACCATTTGAATAAAAGCCTGGGAAATATATGATTATAACAAAAATATTGAAAATCTAAGTTTTGAAAGCTGAAAATCAAATTTCAACACTTAGTTCATTTCCAAGATGTTTGTTATTAGGAGGGCAAAACACAAAATTTCAAAAATGGGGGGAATGAATGGCGGTGGAATTGACCACATATTTATGATGGCAGCATTTTATTCCATGTAGATGACCTCATAAGTTGTTTGGGAGATGTGTATAAGAGACAGCTGACATCCATTTCCATGTGTAGCACACACAAAAGGCTCTCAATAAATGGAAGATGCTATGTAACGTGTTACCATTTGAATAAAAGCCTGGGAAATATATGATTATAACAAAAATATTGAAAATCTAAGTTTTGAAAGCTGAAAATCAAATTTCAACACTTAGTTCATTTCCAAGATGTTTGTTATTAGGAGGGCAAAACACAAAATTTCAAAAATGGGGGGAATGAATGGCGGTGGAATTGACCACATATTTATGATGGCAGCATTTTATTCCATGTAGATGACCTCAATTAAGTTGATTTCATCAAAGAATAAGTAGTCTGTTAACAAATGAACTCAAAATTTCCCTGCAACTGTAAAATAACATTATCTTCCAGAGTCAGGTGATTTGCCCAGGGTTACTAACCATGCCAGATTGCCAGCTTGAATGATCAAGCTACTGAGAAAACTTTAGAAATATGGTGATAAAAAGCATATTTAATTCTGACTGAAGATATAAACACCTCTTCACTGAGAGTTCATAATTAGCTCTGTATCAACCATGTTTGTGAATTCTCATTGCAGAGTACTTCAAAGTAAGCTGGTAGAGTGTACGATTCAATGAAATGGAAAGATGGCTGAGGTACATTTCCTTTAGGTGAATAAAAAATGATTACAAAAAGAATGATTCAACTTTTATAAAAATGTATGTATAAAGAGAAATTTTTGAGGATACCTGCTAGATGGTTGAATGTTAGTTAGTTAAGAGGTGAGTAACAGATGACTTATTTGTTCTTTTTTTTATAGCTTATTTATATTTTTTAAACATTTAAAAATTTGAACAAGTATTGATTCTATAATAATTATAATTTTTCATCTTTTTGTGCATATGGAATTTTGGTTCCCCTTGCAGTGGTAGCTCAGAGTCAACCCCTGAACCACCAGGGAAGTCCCTCTCATTTTTAAATAAAAGTAAATTAAAATTTTATAACTAAAGATCACTGTGATTAGAACAGGAAAAATTACAAATGGGTTGAGCCCCTGTAAACCAGAGGTTATAATCAGTAGGTCCAGTTTAAATAAGTTCTTTACTGAAAGATTTCTAGTTCGTCTTGAAAAATCCAGTCTTGAGAGCACTGAGCTACGATGACCAGCTCTCTCAGCACAGCCACTGTCTACTTCAGATGAAGTCTCACTCTCTCATTTACCAAAACGTAAGCATTCAAGTTTTCCACCTGTGGTCTTAACAATCCAGCATAAAAGGCAGAAACCTTCTGCAGAGGCTGAAAATGTCGCACTTGAAGATTAGTTGATCTTGATTTTCCTTCAGCTTTTAAAAGCATGCCTGTATACACACACACACACATAAATACACACACACTCTTGCTGTGAGACTGGGCTGACATAATATTACTTGTATTGAGTATCTCTGGCTAGCAGAATTTTAAGTGACTTTTCTTTCACAAACTTTGGCTTTTTTTTCCCCAGATTTTGTAGAAGGAACTTCTATCATTTATATTTTTCTTTATGTACAATCTTTTATTTTATATCAGAGGATAGTTGATTAATAAGATTGAGTTAGTTTCAGGTGTACAGCAGAGTGATTCAGCTATACATATAACTATATATTATTTTAGGTTATTACAGAATATTGAGCAGACTCCCTGTGCTACACCATAGGTCCTTATTGGAAAAAGTTTAGGAAAACAATCAGGGCAGGGGAGACACTAATATCTTCTATCCCCTGTCTTCATGTGTGCATGCTCAGTCGCTCAGTCATGTCTGACTTTCTGCGACCCTATGAACTGTAGCCCATCAGGCTCCTCAGTCCACGGGATTTCCCAGGCAAGAATATTGGAGTGGGTTGCCATTTCCTCCTCCAGGGGATTTTTCCCAGCCCAGGGATCGAACTCATGGCTCCCACACTGGCAGGCAGATTCTTTACCACTGAGTGACCTGGGAAGCCCCCACGCCCTGTCTTCATAGCTGAAATTCATTAACCAAAGGGAACCGATGGCAGAAGGGCAGTAGGAGCTACACAAAGGTACATGGCTACATACACATGGAAAATATATGTCTGAGTATGCTGATTCCCATGGGTTTTCTCACAAAACTTAAAACCCAAAGAGTTCACCTTGTGCATTTCAGTCTGTAAATACATTCAGTCACAAAAAAAGTCCTTAAAAATGTTTAGTAGTAGAGAAGGCATGGCGATTTTTAATTAAAACAACAACAACTAGTTACAATGTGAGAGGATTCGGTTCAAATTATTCCTGAGGGATCAAAAATGGCAGAGAGTGGACTTTCATCAAGCATTAAAAAGACTGGTGTTTCACCCTTATTTGGAGGCTGTGCATCTGTTCAAAAAAATTCCGTTATGGGAAGAGTGGGTGCTGCCAGGCTCTCACATAAACACAAAACAAGCCATCTAGACCAATCACTGAAATGTACATGCTAATAACCTGATGCGCTTAGGATTATGAGCACTGGAGTGACTGTAGAAAATTCCTTGACACAACATTCGTGGTTTGGCAAAAGTGTTTTCTTGGTTTCACAAGGAAGAAATCAATCAGAACAACTTGAAACAGTTTTCTTCCTTTGGGGGAAAAAACTGCCATCCATTGCAAATACTTTTTTCCCATCCTTTTAAGCAACAATAACAAAAAAACTAGCAAGGCCTTTTACCTGCTCAGATATACTGAATTTTCAGGAATCAATGAAATCCTAAAACTTATTTTTAACCAACCTCGGAAGAAAAGAAAGCTAATGGCCAATTTTGAATAGAAAAGTGCTGCTGTTTTTCATTTCTTAAAAGAACAGTGATATATTTAGATAACAAACGGCTTGCACACTACAAACTACTTTATCCTATGAGTCATCTGTCATTTCATCTGGAGGAAAGATGGCCATGTCCTTACCTAAAGACTGGTAGAGCTCTGTCATTTTAGGATGGTCCCAGCAAGTTGTTTGGGTCTCGTGGCTAAAACATAAAACACAAAGAGAGACTTTAGAATTCAGAATGAGTAACAGAGAAAAAGAGAGACCAAAAAAAAGCACAAAATGCTTTTCAATCATTTGGCTTCATGACTTCAAAGGACTTAAATCCTGTACTGACAAATGTTTATTTTACAACAGAAAGGCCCCTACCTTTGCTTTCAATGGGAAAAGCAATATGATCATGATTTTGTAACCAGCATTTGTTTATTTTTGTGCCCACAAGTCGGATGCACTTCTGTTATCAGAAAAGGACCTGGATATGTAATCAATAATTGAAAATCAGGGTTTCTTCAGCCATCCATCCAACTCAGAACATACCGAAAGGACACAGACAAGGGTTATTCAACTCTGTCAAAGAGATACTGGACATTAATTTCAGAAATCAGTCGCCTTGCTTCTCACTTGCTCTCACTGTCCCTGACACGTTTCCTTTATTTTCTTCTCCATATCCAGATCTCATCTCTATGATGATGTCAGCTTAGGGTTTATCCATTGCCCGACTCACAGATCATATCTTCCCTCTTCCCATTATTTTAGAATATCTTTTTGACTCAGCACTCGCTACGCCATTGCACCTTTGCCTATGTTTACTTGGGCCTGAATGAAGCATTCACAGTTCCCTTCCATTTCTTGAAGTTTAGGTAAATGTGGTTGCCAGCTATCAGCTCTTGCTGCAAAAAGAACAGAACACCTTTGTTCCTCATTCGATTCCTGGAATAAACCTGGGAGAGATAACTACATATACTGTTCCTTTACTTTGGACCATCTACATAAATCACCACAGCATCATATTTCCAGTTTTGGGGGATTACCTGACTGGCCTTTGATGCAGTAAAATGCAGCCTTGAATGGTATTTCGGTACTCATAAGCAAAGCCTATTCATCATCTTTCAGGGAAAAGGGTATGGGGCAGATGGAGAGAGGAGAAATGGCTTAAATGTGGACACTTGAAGGGGAGCAGAAAACACAGAGGCTGCACACAGAAAGAGGAGCTTGCAGAGGCCAACAAAGTCAAGTGTAGGTGATAAATGTTAGGATTAGACTCTGTCTCTGTGGCATACTAGCTGTGAAATTTGGGGCTGCCCCGCCCACCTAGGGGTGTTAAAGGATGAATTAGTAGAGGCAGTGACTGATACCTTCTGGCAGTCAATGTGTGGTCATTTTTGTTATTATGTGGCGCCCCCAAGTTGTTGTTGATTTAGTCGCTCAGTTGTGTCCGACTCTTGTGACCCCCATGGACTGTAGCTTGCCAGGCTCCTCTGTTCACGGGATTTCCCAAATTACTGCCCCTTGAAAGCAAAGCTTTCATTAGCTGATTATGATAGAGGTGAGGATCCAACTGTGGTAAGTCAGCCACAACTTAAGACCTTTCATGGGGGCAAAAGCAATGCTCAATATGTACTGCCTCTGTTTTACAGAAGATATGCAAAACGGAGAAACATTTACTGTGGTCTGCTAAATATAACACAATCACAAATGACCCAAAGATGTGTAGCAGTTCCCCAAGCTGTACAACTTCAGAGACCAGCCCTCTGATATTTCCCAATCAGTAACTGAATGGTGAAGGCCAGTGAAAGAAATCTACAAGAAAGGGTTCCTTGCTGAAGGGCTGCTTCTGTCTCTTCCACACCTGTCCGTTTCGGTTTGACTTTTCCACAGAGGCAATCCGCATGTAAGGAGTAGACAGGAGCTTCTCAGCCAAGCGAATGTAGCAGGGTAGAGTTCAAGTCTTGCAGAGCAAGACAAGAAAAAGATACAGCGCATGCTGTAGGGAGTTTCAGAAAGCCCCATGTCCACAATGGTTTATGATCTGTAGAAGGGGTGGGAGGGATGGGTACTTTATATGCACAGCACAAGAAGGCTGCAGCTTGCAGCTTCATAGAGAAAAAAAGTGTTGCTTATTTTCAAGCATTTTTTTTTAAAGCTCCGAATGAGACCGTGTACCAGTTCTGTACACAAGTGCCCAGCAAGGAAAGATTACCTGCTATGGAGACCACCCTGCATTTAGGCCACTGCTATTTCCTATGGCCATCATATGTGAGCCCCAGGGAGAGAAGGAAGGGAGAAGAGGGGGAAAGCACGTGTGGCCACATGTACAGGCTCTTATTACACACGCTGTGTAATTATAACACACCATCTCCACGACGTGTGGGAGGACTGGAGCATCTTCAATCGATGGGCAGAAAAACATCTGTCTGAACTGATAAACCTGACCTGACAGAGACAGAGAGAACCAGTCTGAAAAGCCACCATCTGTAATGGACGTTAAATTGGGGGAACACGGGCAAGAAGTAACTTGTATCAAATGCAATTCCCAAAGAAAAGAGAAACCTGCCTCCAAGGGACAGGTGAAGAGACTGAATGGGAGCTTCAGGGAACTCCCTCCCTCCAAAGATTTTATGACTGTTGATACATTTACACCTCTACCTTTTAAAAAATATTTATTTATTTGGCTGCACTGAGTATTAGTTGTGGCATGTGAGATCTAGTTCCCTGCGTGCGTGTTAGGTTGCTTCAGTCATGTCTGACTCTTTGCGACCCCATGGACTGTAGCCCGCCAGACTCCTCTGTTCATGCAATTTCCCAAGTGAGAATACTGCAGTGGGTTGCCATGCCCTCCTCCAGGGGATCTTCTCGACCTAGGAGTTGAACCCTGGTCTCCTGAGGCTCCTGCATTGCAGGTGGAGTCTTCACTACTGAGCCACCAGGGAAGCCCCACTTATTCCAGTGATTAAAAATTATGAAAGAGATTTTAGAAATGATCATTTAATCCATCCATCTACAGTGAAATTGAAATGTCCTTTACTGGAAGAAGGAAAACATTTTAAGCCTCCACTTCCATACTCTATTTCTGAGCTACCAGATACTAGTTAGTCCTACCTAGGTACTCATTCTCTCCCAATTACTTGTGATTCTGGGGGATCTGAAAAACCTACATCAGTGAACTCAAACCAGTCCAAAAGCCGATCTTCATTTACCATTTTTGTCTTTCTCTCCAACACACAAACCTTTTATTTTGAAGCAATGCAAAGTAACTAGAAAAACAGATCTATATTTCACCTTTGCCGAGTTAGCTTCACTTCAATTACAACCCAGCAGTAAGTGAAAGAAGTGAGCACAAGGTGAAAGAAGTGAGCACAAGTGCAAAGAAGAAAAAAGGGTGAGACTAATCCTCCCAACTAGAAAAATAATCTTTTAATCATTTAATGCTAAAAATGACTGGCAACATAGCTGTAACGACTTCAGCTTTGGGAGTAACTATATGGAGAACCAAATACACATTTCACTGTACATGGGTATTTTTGATGAATCCAAGGCCTGGTGGACATATTTAACCTTCTAAACAGATAGGAAAGATGAGTATGAACAGGATGAAACGGTAAACACAAACTTGCGTAAGTCCTATCTACATTCTACCTTATAGGACAAATCAATTATTGGTCTCTGATCAATACTGGTTTTTACAGCTATATTTCTGACTCTGTGCCTATCTTCAAAAATAGGAGAGGATCCTCAGTAACTCCATGAGAAGCAGCTCAGGTTCACCTGGAATATACAGACAATATAGAAAAATATGCTGTGCTGGGGAGGTGGTGGTAGACGGATGGTAGTACTGTTTTTTTAGCAACTGTCTTTCCTGCACTTCACTTTTTACATCGTTAACGCATTCCCCATATACCATGTCCAACTCGAAAGGCAATTCTGAATCCGGCTCACAAGTTAATGGTTACATCTTTGTTCAGCCTTCCTGCAAACAGTGATGTTCCACATAGATCAAAATTCTATACATGCATTCAAAGAGACCAGCCTCATAAATAATCCTTAAAATGCCCTTTAAATCTTTAAAAAAATGTTATTGATTTTGGCCTTGCTGGTTCCAAAACCTGGCATCAGATATGCCTCTCTGAACAGCCTTCAAACTCTGATCTCCTCCCTCCACCCTTTTTTAATGTGTACAAGCTACCATAATCTCTCTTTTCCCTTTTATTTTGGGCCATGATAAGAACGTAAAACAAATTAAAATACACAATCACTGGATGTGACAAAAGACTCCGGCAACACCTACATGTCAATAATAAGAAATTAAAACATTACTCCACTGAGCACAGGACTGACCTAATTTCCTAACACACAATTTAAATTTTCTCTCACCTTCTTTAGTTTCAAGTAGTGTGTAAGGTTATTATAACCATCTCAGAGCTGTTCCTACTGTCAGTGCTGGAATATCAGACTTACTGGAATTGCTTTTTTAGTTTTGTTTTTTTTTTTTAAACAAATACTAAACACTTAGAAAAAGTAACAAAATTCCACTGTTCTCTCCAGGAAAATGGCAGTTGACTAATTAAACTAAGATTTCTTCTGCCAACACTGTTATTTGGTACTGAAAATATTCCAAACAGTTGCCCTTTTAAAAAATATCTTTCCCCTATTTCCCAGAGAGAAAAGTGATCCCTATGCAGCGATATAAAGGTAGCTTTCTCTTGCGATTTGCAGGGGATTAGCGTTTGGCTTCATATATAATCTGAAGCCCATTGATCCACACACACAAAATCACTTCCCTTTAATCTGGGGATCAGACTCTTTTTCTAGAGAAACCTTGGCATTTGCATGCTGAATGCTGAACTTGGCTGCCACTGCTGGAAGACTCGAAGGGTGGGAATAGGAAAATATATTTAAAAGTTTCTGCTACTGTGGGTAGGGGGTTTAGGGGGGTGGGTGTCAGTGTAAGCATCAGATATCCTCTTCTAGTCCCCATTTCTTGTTCCCTGTGATTGTTAACATTTTATTCTGTTCGGCTCAAGCCAGGGCAAAGATGATTGTCTCCGTGACTGTTCCAGCTGTTACTCCTCCTCCGTTCTGTTTGCTTTTCAGGGCTTAACTCCCACCCACCCTCAACTTCAGCCAAAGCAATTTCACTTCAGGGTCGTGTCCAATCCAAGATCAAACAATGATGACTGAAACCAATTCTACGGTGATCAAGGGTCAGAAACCTTTCATATAGCCATGTTGTTTCATTTGCTCTTCTGCTTTTCCAAGAACAACTGGATTCTCCAAAGAAGGGATTTGGGACAAGGAAATAAAAAATCTAGACAAAAAAGAAAGGGTGACGGGTGGTGACAGGGAGAGGCCACAAGGATAAAGAAGCCAAGAGACCAAGAACAGCTTGTTGGCCACATATGTTTATTTCACTTAAAGACTTCGGTTCATCACTTACATTGGATGAATTTTTTTTCCACGTTCAAGTATTTTATAATTAATAATATGTCTCTCTTGGGCAACCAAACCCTTTCAATTCAAGCTTCAAACTTAACTTAAATTGAACGGAGATAAAACAGTGTCCTGCCCTATTCATTGTCATGATTCGACCGAGAATGACAAACTTTGCTTAAAGACTGGCACAGACACCTGGAGAAACGCGAGAAGGACACCCAGAAATGACTCCACGTTCAACCCCACAGGGCAAAGAAAAAAAAAAAAAACCACCCTGAATCCTCTATGTCAAATCCTTGACTTTTAAGCTCTCCTTGCCTTTTCTTTCCCTCCTGATTTCTCCAAGTCTTGGGGCATGGGACGAACCCAGTAGAAAATGCAACGAGGGAAATGTCAGTTGGAATCCTTGGAAGAAATCAGGCAGAAAGTTGACCTTTTGGCACTTGCAGCGCAATGGAAGGTAGAGCCTGGCGCGCCCCTTCCTTCTGCGAGGTATGGAGATGGTTTAGGAAGCCTGGCTGGCTTGTGTCCACACAAATAGCCCGGAAAGGAGCAAAAAGCTCCTGCAGCTCCAATCCCCGCGTGGGGAACGTTTTGTCCCCTCCGGGTACTGTGAGACATCAGCCTTTTCTCTCCGAGCCCGTCCCAAAGTCTGGGAAAGGGGCTCCCAGCGAGCCAGGGGGGAGCCCCGGGGGCGCACCTGCTGCGGTGCTGCGAGGACCCGCGGAGGGGACCTTGCCCTGATGGCCGGCCGTCTGGAGCCCGGGATCGAGCCGTCACGCGAGTCCAAGTTTTGGCCGCCTCTGCTAGCACCCCGCTCGTGCCACAAGTGCACGGACTGCGGCGATCTGAGGGCGGCGCGGTGCACTTACCCTTTGAGCTGTTCCCTCATGGCTGCTAGGGCTCCGCGGTCGGGGGAGGGCGTGAGCGGAGGAGTGAGCTTCCCAGAGCCGCCAGGCTCCCGAAAGTCGAGCGCCGTCGCCGCCGCCGCCGCCGCCGCCGCCGCCGCCGCCCAGGCTCCAAGCTGAAAGCACTGCGGAGGAGCCGGCGCGGGCTAGCAGGCAGGCGGGCGGGCAGCAGCGGCGGGAGGGGGCGCTGCAGGCAGATGGGGCGGGGCTGGGCCGGCTCCGCCCCTACCTAGCCCAGGGAACCCGGACTCCGGGAGACCCGGCAGTCTGTGCTTTCAAAATGGAAAGGAAAAAGAGAAAAGCAAAAGAAAGACGGAGCAGGAGATTTAAGGTAGTGCCGGGAACCTGGAAGCCACACATTGCCCTACCAGCACCCCCTTAAATCCTCCAGCGAGACAACTTGTTGCCTAAATAAATGACCTAGGTGCAAATGACCTCATCGCAGATAATTAAGTGTGTAGGCTCAAGAGTTTGCTTTTTAAAGAGTGAAAGAGAAAAAATTCACAAGCATAATTCTTCCTCCCCCTGCCCCAATCGAAGATTAAACTGATGGAGCTGTAAGGACATGAAATTCTAGTTTCGCTCATCCTGGGCTAAATAGGTTTTAAGGAAGCATTTGTCTGTGTATTTGTGACAGCAGTGGTTCTCATCCTGTAGTCCCAGAACCAGCAACATCGCCTGGGAACTTAGAAATAAAAATTCCCTGGGCTCCAGCCCAGAGAGAGCTACTGAATCAGAAACTCCGAGCACAGTGAACTTTGAGAACCGGTGGTATAGACTCTTTAAATAAAAACCACCACCAATGGTGTGGTATGGTGTGGTCTTTTAGTATTCTTCAGAGAAATCTAAAAGGAAACCATTTCCAATGGAACGTTCTATTGGAAAAGTTACAGGGCCTGGTAGTTCAAACACTTCTAATTGCAGAGTTTGCAATATGACGACACAGGTTAACTATGCAAAATTGTGACAAGCTTGGAAATATTCTGAAGAGAAGAAAGCCTTCATGAGCATAAGAATTTTTCTCAACCTTCACATAATATCTTTGATTAAAGAGTCCAAAGGGTATTTTCAGATAAACTTCCTTAGTGGTTTCATTGTCCCTGTTTGTCCATTTATTTTATTGGCCTGCTTTTCTTTTTATCGTCTTTCAACCATTTCGTTTTCACTCTCTGTTCTGGTTGATTCATTCTTCTTCAGCTTACAGTTTAAAGGGTTCCTCTTTTTCTTTTTAAATGTCCTTCTCTCAACATTTCCCCCTCACTCCTTCTAGGCCAGAGTGTTTGAGCTAAAAGGATTCTAGCTGTCATTCTCCTTTTCCTATCTGCTACATTGCAGCATAAGAAGCAAACATAATGTGCATGAACCAAAGGTAAAGGGAGTGTGAAGTTTCCTCATTAGCCTTGACAAACCACATACAAATATAAACTTTATAGGGAAGACACCACACCGTGAGTGCAGGTCTGATTGGTATTGCTATTTTAAAACAAATAGAGCACTTCTTGGGGCTTCCCAGGTGGCTCAGTGCTAAAGAATCCATCTGCCAATGCAGGCTCCACACGAACTGCAGGTTCGATCCCTAGGTTGGGCAGATTCCCTGGAGGAGGAAATGGCAACCCACTCTAGTATTCTTGTCTGGAGAATTCCATGGACAGAGGAGCCTGGTGGGCTACAGTCCATGGGTCACAAAGAGTCAGACACAACTAAGCACACACACAGGGCACTTCTGGCATTGTACCTGATACACTGAGACTTTACTACTATCTTTTAGTTATTTTGAGCCAGTGATTTATGGACTCGGCTGCTATTAAGGTCTGAGGGGCAGAGGGCACACCAGGACTGGCTTTGCGTGAGGCTGTCCCTTGGTCTCACTGGAGATTCTAGGTCTGCCCCTATCTTTGGGGAAAAGGGATTCTTGTTCTGTGATAATGAAGTGGTGTGGTGGCCTTTGCAGTTAATCAGTGATGTAACCTGTGTGTCAATGTAGCAAGTGAATGACTTAAATATTGTTTATATGTATTCCAATGAAAAGATGCAAACCCTCCGGCTTGGACATTTGTAAATATTGGAAACATTGTCTTTCTCTTCCTTTCTAGTTTGTTTGTTTTATACTTTTAAATTACCTGCTTGAGATTCGGGGATTCTGCTATGTTTCTCTTAAATCAATGCTCAAGTCTACTTTCTCAGTATCCAGCTAGAAAACTACTCAAAACAACTCATTGGGAAAAAAAGGGAAAATTAGAAATTACTATTCAAATTTTCTCTTACATTTGACAGATGGCAATCCTCAAAAATATATCTTTAGGTTCTTTTTTAGACTGGCGTTATAGACCCTTTGAAGGCTTCTTCCCAAATCTCGATGTTGTTTTCAAAACTAAATACAGAAAGCATTATTAAGAAATGAAAAGGGCATCACAGCAACTGTTTTGTTATTTATTTCAGTTGGAATATCAATTTTGCTTATTAGGGAAAGCCATTAAGGAAAGAATATAATTTATATATTTTCATTTCATATATCAATTATATAGTGATGCCATGTATGATAAAACATTAATTGCTTGCTTATAGTAGCTCTCCTCTTCCTCCTCATTATTACTGTTCTGATGGAAACCACAGACCATAAAGCAACTTAAGTTTAAATTCTGCCTTTAAAACCTACCACAAGCTGCTTGTCCCTTGTACCATGGCTGGAATGTGGCTGTGCAAAGATTGGAACAAGGGAGTCTGGCTTCAAGGCCCATGTAATTAGCCACTCTGTCAGGCTGCCGTGCAGAGAAGTGGCTTCTCCTACTGTGGAGGAAGATCTGTATGTTTTCTTGTGTGCTCATGAGCGATCCCACTGCTGGCTGGCAGCAGAGGAGAGTCAATTTGCTAGAAACAGAAGTAAGGAAGGAATTAAATAGGATAAGGTCTAGGAAGGCCACCTACTACATTTTTCCATACACCAAACTCGTCTTTGAACCACTTAAACATTGTTGGTACTTAGAAAAAGGAGGACCTCTCTGATCAAAGGGACTATACTGGGTATCCCCCCATTCTCTCTTCCAGCTCTGTTCTATGCCCTTTTCTACCCTGCTCTGTGGCCCCGGGGGTTGGACCTCTGTGGATGGCATCAATCAGGCTCTCTTGCCCTTTGGCTTTCTTTCACTTTCAGCCAATGGGAAGCAGTGATGAAAGGCCTATAGCAGGAGATGAAAGGGTAGGAGGAGAGAGATGTCCGAGTATTTACTCCCCAACCTCCCTCCTGTTGTTCTTGAGCCTGCCAGTACCGAGTTTCTTTATGCTTGGCCATGAGTCTCGCTGTGTAATCATTTCTACAGCATCAGCATGCTCCAAGAACCTTAAACCATTCCCTCCTCTCACCCTTGTTCTTCCTCCTGCAGTGCTCAGGTTTTAGAAATAGTCTTTCACCACACTTTCTTCAAGTACCACTTTTGAGTGTATGATCTGTTTTTTCTCCCAGGACCCAGATCAAACAGGGACCCACCCAGTCAAAGTCACCCTCTGGGGTACTTGGCTGTTTGCTGAGTAGGGACGACTGATTAAGGAGAAAGTTAACTCCACCAGTTGGAGCTGAAAAGGAGATTAGACTTGGTCACTGGATAGATATTTCTAGAAGCCTCCTCTGTAGGCCCCAAAGGAGATTCTGGCCTACTGGGGATAAAAGCAAGTCAGTAATTATAAATGGTGATCACAGCAAGAAACAGACAAGAAACAGATGATTCTTCTCAGGGCTTTAGGGCTCTCCTCAATCTCTGGGAGAATGTCAAGGTAGGGATTAGAGAGGTGGGCACATTGGGAAGGACCTGGTGTGCTGATCCAAAGTTTGACCTGCATGCTAAAAGGTATGGGTGAGCTTTATAAGGAAGGAATTTAAGCATGAGTGTGGCTCTGTCAGATTCGTCTTTCAGAAAAATCACTCTGGCAATGGTGCAGGGCTGGATCAGAAGAGTCTGGAATTAGGACACCGGATACAAGTTGACTGCAGCATGAGGAGGATCTGAACAATGACAGCGGCAGAGAGAGTGGGGAAATAATACAGCAGTGTTCAAACTACAGGAGCCTTGACTGATTGGACATATACATGGGCTAGAAGGAAGATCTAGGGCCATGGTCCTCAAGCCTGGCTGCCACTGGAATCACGTGGGGAATGCTAAAAATTCAGATGCCTGGGTCTTACCACCCTGAGGTTGTGATTTAATTGGCCTTGGGCACTGGGACTTTTAAGGCTCTTCAGGTGATTCTAACATGCAGCCAAGGTGGAGGATGATTAGAGGATTATTGTTCTAGAGTGACTCCCAAGATTGGGTGAGTAACACTCACCAGCCAGCACTTTCAGCCAGAGGGGGACAGATTTAGGCAGAAGAGGGTCAGGGAGAGATGATGAGTTCAGTCTTGAGCTTGATGACTCAGAGGTGGGGTGTGATATGAAAGGCAGGCAAACACCTGAGTCTGGAACTCAGAGGGAAGATGGCAGGAATAGAGCTATCCTTTGGACATGGCAGTAATGCATGGCGTGAGTTAGGATGATTCCATTTAGGGGTGTGTGTGTGTGTGTGTGTGTGTGTGTGTGTGTGTGTGTGTCTGTCTGTCTGTCTGTCTCTGTGTGTGTGTGTGTGTGTGTTATAAACAAATTAGTTTATTGGTTTAATTCTATAAAAGCAGGTTTGTTCTTATTCATAGTAAGAGTGGTATAAATTAAAACTATACTAAGATACTGGATTTTACTTATAAAATTTGTAGACTGTTATGTGTGTGGGAAAATAGGTATTCTCGTGCATTAAGCATGAAAGTGTGATTTGGTACAGCCTTCTCTAAAGGTGTCTCTGTGTGTGTGTGTGTGTGTGTGTGTGTGTGAAGATTCAAGGGTGGAGGCCAGGCTGTTCCTATCTTCTACCAACACACCCCTTTTCTTCTGAGCTGCTTACGGTTTCAATGTTAGCCTGACTTTACCAGGGTGGAATGAGGATCAGCAAGGGAAAGGAAAGGACAGGGAATGAGCTGCAGTGGGGACTTGCCTGGGTATGGCCCTGAAGGACTTGACTACCTGCTAGGGTCCAGGTTCCTTCTGGCTCCATGAGTCTCCACCCTAACTGCATTTTGTTCCTTCACTAATCTTAAGTATGAGTGCATGCTAAATCACTTCAGTCATGTCCCTGACTCTTTGCCGCCCCATGGACTGTAGCCTGTCAAGCTCCTCTGTCCATGAGATTCTCCAGGCAAGAATACTGCAGTGGGTTGTCGTGCCCTCCTCCAGGGGATCTTCCCAACCCAAGGATTGAACCCACCTCTCTTAAAGTCTCTTGCATTGGCGTGTTCTTTAGCGCTAGCACTACTTGGGAAACTCAGTCTTAAGTATATAACCTGTACCATTTTATAAAAATTAATTTGGAATATAGGTATTGCTTCAATTAAGCGTAATACACAATTTATAGTAAAATTTCAACATCTGGCTATCTATCCAGTAAACACATATGGATCTCGTGTTTCTCTTTGCACAGCACAAGTATTAGCCATGAACAGTGAATCAGATGTCTAACAAATCCTTCCAGTGATGGTGAGTCATTGTTAGGGCAAATACCATGGTGTGCTAATTAAAATATGTGTAAAAATCCCTTTCAATCAATCTGAAACCCCACATCTTAGGAATATCAGCATATCCAGTCAGTTCGCATTAACTGGTAAATGAAGGGACCACCACATTCAGACACAGTGTACTTCACACCCACACAAAAGCCTATTTTTCCAGGCTCTTCCCCTGCAGGGAGGCAGAGTAAGCCAGACTGAGCAAAGTTCTCTGAGCCAGCTACCATGTGAACTAGAGATTTCAGCACACAGGCTCCAGAGGAAGTCACACTGGGCTTCTCTCTCATACACTATTCTTCTAATAAGATTTTTCAAAGCTTCACTGAGCCACCTATATCAGACTGAACATCTAGAAAAGATGTGAAGTTTAGCATCTTCACTAAAATCAAGCCACACTCCATTAACCTCACAGGCCCAGCAGTTTCTCTCCGGCAAAGAATTCTGCTGTGTACCTATTAGCCTGCCAACTACAGAGCTACCCTCGGTATAGGGAGCACACCACTTCCAGCTCAACAGCTCAACGCGGATGCTGGTTAAGGTGGTTCAGGTGGATCCGCATTTCTGGTCCACCTTAAGGACAGCTCAAAGCTGTCTGCCTTTCCCAAAAGCAGTGCCAAATAACAGGAATTTCAAAACTAGGCAGAAATTCTGACACTCTGCAAAATCTGCCTTCCTCTTCAGCTACAAATAAGGCTTTGTATTCCATTAGACTCACAGCAGGTGAAAACCCAAATTAGTGAATTCATTCTGGGGCCTCTTCCTACCTTC
Organism: Madoqua kirkii; assembly: GCA_006408675.1. NCBI lineage: Eukaryota > Metazoa > Chordata > Mammalia > Artiodactyla > Bovidae > Madoqua > Madoqua kirkii. The sequence goes on along the minus strand of SJYC01004812.1, from coordinate 9,589 downwards.
CTCCCACACACCACCCTAACCAAAAAAAAAAGGAAGTCTTTTCTCAAATTACAAGTAGATTAACTCTTTGATCTACCCAATCAAACTGTTCACCACATGAAGAATTTTCCTAGGAAAGTGGGAGGCTGTTGAAAGATGTACCTTTTGTGACTTCATAATGGGGGTTACAGAAAATCCCATTTTGCCAGATTTTATTATTTTCTTCCAATCCATAAATAGTCTCAGGTTTTCTGATCAATCTAGAAATTACAGTTTTTCTTTCTACCTGAATACTCACAAAGCCAATATTATCTAAAGCATGATTAATGGACAGTCTGCTACAAGAGTGAATTATTTTTAAGTTATGTTCTTATTTTGGTATAGTTGAAGAGAGAGAAAAATATTAAATTTTAGTTTAAACACTATGCTTTGGCCTTAGGAAGCACACAAAGTCTATATTTCATAGTTTGCAAATATTTATTTGTCAAAGGAAATTCATCACTGGACTCGGTTAGAGATTTGGTTTGAATGTTCAAAAAAAAAAAAAAGCAAGAACAGCTTGAGTTTTTAAAGTGATTTACTTATATTTTGTCAGTTGCTTCTGTGGCAATAATTCAGGACCCAGTTTTATTTATGAGCATATGATTAAAAAAGAGCAGCTTTGTCTTTTTTTAATTGTTTTAGTCCTGTCACTTTCCTTGAAACAAGTCGTAGGACTTATTATCCACAAGAAAATACTGAACATACATCAGATATTAAGGCAGCTTTTAGAGGTAGTCATCTGTTACTGTCAGAAGTTCATTTCATTTTGAGGCTTTTTAATTAAAATGCGAAATTCTACATACATTCCTGCCTAAATTACCCCCTTCTGAAATAGTCGAACTCATTAAAAAAAAAAAAAAGTTAAATCCTAATGTAACCATTTTTAATACTTCTGACTTGGTTCTTGAGACCCTAAGAATGGGGATGCGGTGGGGGAGGGGTAGTAAACAAAGGAATTATCAGTCAATTAAGTGAACAAGGAAGTCCTCAACTTGAAACAGATAAGGAAAATTTAATATTCAAATGCTACCCTATGAAGACACTAGGTTTTTTTTTCCTTTGAGATGAATATCTATCAGAATCAAAAGCAGCTTTTTAATCTTCAGCCAGCGTAGCCCCACATTCCAGCAGAAGCATTAACCAGAGCAAGGCAGAGCTCTAGACCAACTCTGCCCCTAGAGGCCAGTCACTTAACCCTTTGAGACCAGTTACTTAACACCTCTGGAGCTCTGGTGGTAAAATTCAGACACTATTGAAGGAGGCCAGAGTACCGGTCAAATCACATATTGACTATGAAAGCAATTGGATGGCTGGAGGATACTCTGTTCATGCCAAGTAGCCGGTTGGGTAGGTATATTTCCTGAAGTGAAAGTGCTCAGTCGTGTCTGACTCTTTGCAACCCCATGAACTGTAGCCTGCCAGGCTCCTCTATCCAAGGGATTCTCCAGGCAAGAACACTGGAGTGGGTTGCCATTCCCTTCTCCAGGGGATCTTCCTGACTCAGGGATCATACCTGGGTCTCCCGCATTGCAGGCAGATTCTTTACCATCTGAGCCACCAGGAAAGCCATATTTCCTTAAAGGAAACCCAAGAAGTTCAGGAATACTGTTAGGAATACAGCACGAAATAAATTTAGCACTGTCATTTTAACTTTTCATTTTTAGACTGTTGTATGAAGAAAAAGGAGAGATCTAAGTGTTCTAGTCTTTTCTCTTTAGCAAGTTTCAGTGGGACCCTCTTTCTTTTGTTTTATACATTTAAGAGGGAAACAAATGGGTAAAATAAGATTTTTTTTGAGGGTGGGGGAAAGAAATCACTAACCATCAGTCTAAGATAGGAGTAAAGTTCACATCAAAAGGTCTTATTTTAGGGGGCTGAGGCTAAAATAGCAAAACTATTCACACATGTTAAAAAATGTATTCATATTGCTATCGGCAGAGAGCAGAACCCCAAAGAACAAGTGAATGTTGATTTCATGGGGGACAGCAGGAGAGAAAGATTCCTTACACTCTGGTAGAGAAGGACTCTGAGTGCAGGCCTTGCTTAGCCAGGATGTGGGAGGAATTCCCCACAAGAAAGGGAAATGGAGGTTAAAAACCTATTTAACCAAGTAATGATTCACCAAGGGCTAAATCTTATACTTCAGCTGTCGTTTTGCCCAGACACTTTTTGAAGATAAAAGGGAAATATGAATGCAAAGAATTTTAACTAATTCACAAATTCCCAAGAAGTCTTTTTCATGTCCCATACCTAGACTAAGTTTTGCTGCTAAATATTCCCATATATTCATTTCTTTAAATGACTGCAATCGTGGTATATTTATGGAGCACTTACATATGTCTTTGCTTATCAGTCAAACTCTTCTCATTTTTCATTATTACTAGTAACACCAGGAAAGTGTCTGGAGGATGGACTTGAAAATATTTTAATATTTCAACACTATAATCAAGTTCCTCTCACCAGAAGGACTCAAATATGGCACTGGCCTGAAGGAGTTTATAATCTAGTTGAGATAGATTCATATGTGACGAACCCCAATATCAGACAGATTATAAATACAGAAATGGAGGGGGAAAAGGCCAAAAGAGAGGGGTGGTTAGTTTGACCTCTTGGGATTAGGGTACATACATTTCAATTAAGAGCTAATTAGGCTTATACTATCAGGCTTCATGCACGTTTCTGTTAGTGTAAGAAGAGCTAAAATAAGTTTCTTAAGTTGACTGTGAGCTAATCTCTCATATTAATAATTTACTAAAGATAGGCTTGATAAAGGACAGAAATGGTATGGACCTAACAGAAGCAGAAGATATTAAGAAGAGGTGGCAAGAATACACAGAAGAACTGTACAAAAAAGATCTTCACGACCCAGATAATCATGATGATGTGATCACTAATCTAGAGCCAGACATCTTGGAATGTGAAGTCAAGTGGGCCTTAGAAAGCATCACTACAAACAAAGCTAGTGGAGGTGATGGAATTCTAGTTGAGCTCTTTCAAATCCTGAAAGATGATGCTATGAAAGTGTTGCACTCAATATGTTCTTGGAATGTGAAGTCAAATGGGCCTTAGAAAGCATCACTACAAACAAAGTTAGTGGAGGTGATGGAATTCCAGTTGAGCTGTTTCAAATCCTGAAAGATGATGCTGTGAAAGTGGTGCACTCAATATGCCAGCAAATTTGGAAAACTCAGCAGTGGCTACAGGACTGGAAAAGATCAATTTTCATTCCAATTCCAAAGCAAGACAATGCCAAAAATGCTCAAACTACCACACAATTGCACTCATCTCACACACTAGTAAAGTAATGCTCAAAATTCTCCAACATCCGTTGGATCATTGAAAAAAAGGAAGAGAGTTTCAGAAAACATCTATTTCTGCTTTATTGACAATGTCAAAGCCTTTGACTGTGTGGATCACAGCAAACTGTGAAAAATTCTGAAAGGGATGGGCATACCAGACCACCTGACCTACCTCATGAGAAACCTGTGTGCAGGTCAATAAGCAACAGTTAGAACTAGACATGGAACAATTTTCCAAATTGGGAAAGGAGAACGTCAAGGCTGTATATTGTCATCCTTTTATTTAACTTATATGCACATGTGAAATGACTGGCTGGATGAAGCACAAGCTGGAATCACGATTGCCAGGAGAATTATCAATAACCTACAGGTCAATAAGCAACAGTTAGAACTAGACATGGAACAATTTTCCAAATTGGGAAAGGAGAACGTCAAGGCTGTATATTGTCATCCTTTTATTTAACTTATATGCACATGTGAAATGACTGGCTGGATGAAGCACAAGCTGGAATCACGATTGCCAGGAGAATTATCAATAACCTCAGATATGTAGATGACACCACCCTTATGGGAGAAAGCAAAGAACTAAAAAGCCTCTTGTTGAAAGTCAAAGAGGAGAGTGAAAAAGTTGGCTTAAAACTCAACATTCAAAAAACTAAGATTATGGCATCCAGTCACATCACTTCATGGCAAATAGGTAAACAATGGAAACAGTGACAGACTTTATTTTTTTGTGCTAGAAAATTACTAGGTGGTGAAAATCACAGGTGGTGGTGATTGCAGCCATGAAATTAAAAGACGCTTGCTCCTTGGAGGAAAAGCTATGAGAAGCCTAGGCAGCATATTAAAAAGTGGAGACATTACTTTGCTGATAAAGGTTCTTATTGTTAAAGTTATGGTTTTTCCAGTAGTCATGTATAGGTGTGAGAGTTGGATTACAAAGAAAGCCGAGCACCAAAGAATTGATTTTTTTTGAACTGTGGTGTTGGAGAAGACTCTTGAGAGTCCCTTGGACTACAAGGAGATCCAGCCAGTCAAAGGATCTAAAGGAAATTAACCCTGAATATTCATTGGAAGGACTGATGCTGAAGCTGAAACTGATACTTTGGCCACCTGATGCGAAGAACTGATTGGTGCTGGGAAAGATTGAAGGCAGGAGAAGAAGGGGACGATGGAGGATGAGATGGTTGGCTTGAGGGACATAAGTTTGAGCAAGCTCTGTGAGCTGGTGATGGACAGGGAAGTCTGGCATGCTGCAGTCCATGGGGTCAGAAAGAGTCAGACACAACTGAGCGACTGAAGGGAACTGAACTAACTGAGAAATTTATGAGAATGTTGGAGACAAGTCTTTATTTGTGTAGTAGTCTCATAGGGTAACCCATTCATTAATTTAAAATATTGCTTGCTTGGGGATGCACAGATAAGGATAGTCCAACGAGTGCTTTGGAAACTGTCACAGTTTTAGAGTGCTGGAGGGAGAAGCTGAGACACAGAAAAGAGCTGAAATGATTTTAGGGTGACACTTAGAGGAGTTAGGTTCACAAACAACACACCAGCCTACCACACAGATTTTTTTTTAATTGGAGGCTAATTACTTTACAATATTGTAGTGTTTTTGCCATACACTGGCATGACTCAGCCATGGGTGTACATGTGTTCCCCATCCTGAACCCCCTCCGACCTCCCTCCCCATCCCATCCCTCTGGGTCATCCCAGTGCACCAGCCCAGAGCTCCCTGCCTCATGCATCGAACCTGGACTGGTGATCTATTTCACATATGGTAATATACATGTTTCAATGCTATTCTCTCAAATCATCCCACCTTTGCTTTCTCCCACAGAGTCCAAAAGTCTGCTCCTTACATCTGTGTCTCTTTTGCTGTCTCGCATATAGCGTTATTGTTATCATCTTTCTAAATTCCATATATATGCATTCAGTTCAGTTCAGTTGCTCAGTCGTGCCCAACTCTTTGCCACCCCATGAATTGCAGCACACCAGGCCTCTTTGTCATAGTATACTGTATTGGTGTTTTTCTTTCTGACTTACTTCACTCTGCATAATAGACGCCAGTTTCATCCACCTCATTAGAACTGATTCAAATGTATTCTTTTTAATAGCTGAGTAATATTCCACTGTGTATATGAACCACAGCTTTCTTATCCATTCGTCTGTTGATGGACATCTAGGTTGCTTCCATGTCCTGGCTATTATAAACAATGCTTTGATGAACATTGGGGTACACGTGTCTCTTTCAGTTCTGGTTTCCTCAGTGTGTATGCCCAGCAGTGGGATTGCTGGGTCATATGGCCGTTCTATTTCCAGTTTTTAAAGGAATCTCCACACTCTTCTCCGTAGTGGCTGTACTAGTTTGCATTCCCACCAACAGAGTAAGAGGGTTCCCTTTTCTCCACACCCTCTCCAGCATTTATTTCTTGTAGACTTTTGGATTGCAGCCATTCTGACCGGCGTGAGATGGTAATGGAAAAGACTCTGATGCTGGGAGGGATTGGGGGCAGGAGGAGAAGGGGAAGACAGAGGATTATATAGCTGGATGGCATCACCAACTCGATGGATATGAGTTTGAGTGAACTCCGGGAGTTGGTGATGGACAGGGAGGCCTTGAGTGCTGCGATTTATGGGGTCGAAAAGAGTTGGACACGACTGAGTGACTGAACTGAATTGAACCATAACTCTTTTATTCCCTGTCCACTCTTCATGCCTCCCTGTCTCCCTCTTTATCTCTCTTTTTCTTTCTCTCTCCCTCTCTTCTTTTTTCCTTACTTTTTTCTTTCTTTCAAATGGTTACTGAGTTACTACTATGTGTCAGGCATACATCCAGACCCTGGGGAACCAGTTAGGAACAGGGATGTAACCTTTCCCACCGTGGAACATAATTCATAGTGAGGGACGTGGACAAGAACAAACACGTATGAAGCATATGAAGTGATATATACCAAGGATATGGGGACAGAGACTGATAGTGAGGAAGGTTGTGGTTAGGGCAAGGCATTTTAATAGGACACTTGCATGCAGTGAAGGAGAAAATTATGTGAATATTTAGGGGAAGGACATTCTAGGAAGTGAGAAAAAACAAGTGTAAAGACTAAGTTGGGATTGTGTATCATGTGTTCATTGGACTATCAAGGAGAAGAGTGAGGTTGGGAGGGCTGAGGAGAGAGATAATGTTGCAGGAAAAGAGTCAGAGAGGTGCAGACAAGGGAAAGAGATCATATGTGTATGTTCTGTTTGTCGTTGAATTAAATGGAACTTGATGGCTCAGTTGTTAGTTAAGGTAGCATATATTTAACTGATGAGCAATGTATATTTTAAAATCTGAAGCACTGCGATTAAATCTTAAATATAAGTGCAGATTTTGTGCTTGCACAGTATTTTAGATATAAAATATTTAAATTAGAAGAAACTATAGTAATCATCAAGAATTCATAGATGAGTCAATTGTGATTTAGAAAGAATATGTAATCACAACAATTTAAACATAGCTGTAGCATTCAGCATCATACACTGTGCTGAATGCTATGCACATTTAATCCTCACAGCGACTCAAGGGTAGGCATTATAATCCCCATTTTATTTATTTATTTTTTTATAATCCCCATTTTAAAGATGAGGATACCTAGGCTTAGAGAAGTTAAATAACTTAGACAAGACCCAAGCCCTAATAAATGGCAGAGCCATGATTCAAAGGCACAGGCAATCTTCCTCTTGACTGGCAGCAAGATTGCTTGAAACAGAAGCCTTCTGATGATTAATGTTTTACTTTTAGATGCTTAAAATTCTAGTATCCAGACTCCTTGAGTTTTGGAACAAAGCCTTCTGTTTTTCCATTGCTAGACTCCAAAGCCTGGGCTTTTGACTGCTATATGCTATTGCTTCTAAGTGCCGATGTGTTCCAAGTTGATAGTTGGAATAGTTGGGTATCAAACCACAAACCAAAACCATTATATTCCCAACGTGGTATCCTTTTCAGGATGCCACCCCACTCCTACTCTAACCAGCAAGCCCTGGACCATTCAGGGAGGTGAAGGGTGCTGAAGGCTTTCCTTCTGAGTTGCTCCTGTTGCCACAACCCTGCTCTCAGATCACTGGGTCCTCTGACAGAACCAACCATAAGTGATTGCTTGAATTTTGGTCAAGGTCAACTTCACCTTTTTCACTTGCCCTAAATTACTTTGGATATTGGTCTAGGAAAGTTTCCAAATTAACTACACAGAGATTAAGGAAAATAATTCTATCAGTAATTTTTTTTCTGAAGAATTATTAACTAGGGGAGAAACTGGAGGAAAGACAGAAGACAGAGCACATTTAATGGTGCAGATCAAACTGTTCTGCCAGAAATTCTTCCTTGTTTTTAATTCTCCTCTTTTCTCCAGAGACAACATTTTAAAGAACATTGAGAAGGAAGACATAAAAGACTAACATTGTTGGAGAAGAGAAATATGTGTTATCTGAGCAGAATAACCTGGACCATCATTTGTAAATGACATAATAATCATCAGAAATGCTGAAACCAAAGAATAGCAGGTTATAGCCTTCCAAAGTTTTCTTTGAGTTTCTCCTGTGTCTCTGTTTTATTTTTCTTGTGAGAGAAGACCATTATGCAGACTTCCCAAAGGATTTGGGATAGTTGACTTGTTCTTTCTCTGTCCACACCTGGCTAAATACCCGTTGTCATGGCACAGCTTAGGTAATACTTTGATTTATTGACCAACAGACTGGTCAAAAGAATGTAAAAAGAATACAGTTCATTTTTCAGAAAGTCAAATGAACAATTAGATTGCAAAATGTTACAGCTTTTGATAGTTAGAAAATTGACTTAGCAATACCACATCTAGACATTTATACTCAGGAAGTCATGGAACAAATAAAGTAGTAAATGCAAAATTGCTCACTGAAGAGTTGTTTATAATAGAAAAAAATGGGAAAAACCTAAAATTTTTAGGGAAATATATAAAGGAATTAAAAATGTTTTAAAAATAAATTGTAGGAGTGATGCCAGCAGAGTAAGATATTCCTCATTTTTTATACACTGACCCTCCCACAGCAGTAATTTTGGCATCCATCCATAAACAAAAGAAAGAAGTAAAGAGCCTCTTGATGAGAGTTGAAAGAGGAGAGTGAAAAAGCTGGCTTGAAATTCAACAGTAAGAAAACTAAGATCATGGCATTTGGTCCCATCACTTCATGACAAATAGAAAGGAAAAAAGTGACAGATTTTTTTTTTTAACACTCCAAAATCACTGTGGACAGTGACTGCAGCCATGAAGTTAAAAGATGCTTGTTCCTTGGAAGGAAAGCTATGACAAACTGAGACAGCATATTAAAAAGCAGAGACATCAGTTTGCCGACACAGATCTGTATAATCAAAGCTATAGTTTTCCCAGTAGTTATATACAGATGTGAGAGTCAGACCCTAAAGAAGGCCGTGCACTAAAGATTACTTTCAAAATGTGATGCTAGAGCAGATTCTTGAGAGTCCCTTGGATAGCAAGGAGATCAAAACAGTCAGTCCTAAAGGAAATAAAACCCTGGATACTCATTGGAAGGACTGATGCTAAACTTCAATAATTTGGCCACCTAATGTGAAGAGTCAGCTCAATGGAAAAGACCCTGATGCTAGGAAAGATTGCAGGCAAAAGGAGAAGGGAGTGGCAGAGGATGAGATGGTCATATAGCATCAGTTATTCAATGGACATGAATTTGAGCAAACTCTGGGAGATAGTAGAGGACAGAGGAGTCTGATATGCTACAGTCAAAGGGGTCACAAAGAGTCAGACTCAACTCAGTGACTGAACAGCCACAAAGAAAAGTGTCTTTGTGGGAGGCACGTGATTCAGTATCAGCCAAAGAGGCTCATGTCTTTCTAGCCCTAACGGAGTACTGAAGCAGAGTACATTAACTGTGAGCTGCAGAGCTGGGAGGTGAAAAGAGACTAGCAGGATTGGACAGATAGGACTCTTGAAGGACATTTAAAAGATATAGATAATATTAAATGTGTCATGGATTCCACTAGAAGCCCTCCCATGAGCCACTGGGAATACCTCATTCACAGATCCCCCAGCTGGCCCATGGGCACCCCCAGTATGCTCCAGCCTCCTCCTGCTCTGGCCCTCTGCCTGACTTCCTGAGTGTACATGCAACAGTGGTGAGGAAGCAAGTTTTGGCAGATCATGTGTAGAAAGCCTACCCAAATCTGTGGTCTAGGAAGATGTGACAAACTTGAGGTTTAGAGACACTTTGGGGAAAAAGAG
>SJYC01004810.1:0-10239 GCA_006408675.1 Madoqua kirkii | reverse complement strand
TACCTACTGTGGATTTAGTTATATTAGGTAGTAAGTGAAAGTGCCTCACTCGTGTCCGACTCTTTGCAACCCCAAGGACTGTAGCCTGCCAGGCCCCTCTGTTGAGGGAATTCTCCAGGCCAGAATACTGCAATGTATAGCTCTTTCCTTCTCTAGGAGATCTTCCCAATCCAGGGAATGAATCCAGGTCTCCTTTACCATCTGAACTACCAGGGAAGCCCATATTAGGTAGTAAGGAGACCACAATGGATCACGGTGGTTCTTATCTCCTTGGCGTTCATAGGCTAGAGCAGGAGACATGTATAAACAATCACAATTTAGTTAGATAAATGCTGGTAGAAAGATGTGCTCACTGAATACAGCCAAAGGACAGTTCACAGAGGTCATGATGCATGGGTAAAACTGGCTAACTGAAGTCTTCAGACAGAAGGCTGAGTCTGTGAAAGAAAAGTTAAAGGAAGAGGACATAGCCAGGTGCAAAGGCATAGCTACTTAAAATACAGGTTCAAGGAGAGAGACTCTGTTTGACCCTGAGATACCAATTGACATTCTTCGGATGTCTTTATTGGCTGCATATTCACCTTATTACCCAGCCCACTATTCTTTATCTGGTTCCCAAAGTCCTCAAAAAAGAATTTGGGAAAATGTGGTGTAAAATCATAAAATACACTGTCTATAATAGTCCTTTCATCTAGCCATTGAGTAGCCATAATAAAAATATGAATGTGACCTGACGGATTGTGAGGCTATCATGCAGACTCTCAGGAGCATATTCTTCTAAGTACCCATTATATTCATTTTGTAAATGTCATTTTCTAGCATTTCATTGCTTGTCAACATCAAGCTGATTGGTTTATAATTTTTTAAAGTTAATTTCCCCTTAATTCAAAAACTACAATGAGGTATCATCTCACACTAGTTAGAACAGCCATCATCAAAAAGTACAAATAATAAATGCTGGAGAGGGTGTGGAGAAAAAGGAACCCTTCCATCTGGGAAGACCTAATGGAATATTACTCGGCCAATAAAAGGAATGAAACAATGCTATTTGCAACAACATGGATTGACCTAGAGACTACCATACTAAGTGAAGTAAGTCAGAAAGAGAAAGACAGATGCCATATGATATCACTTATGTGTGGAATGTAAAATATGAAATAAATGAAATTATCCATGGAACAGAAACAGACTAACAGACATAGAAGATCAACTTGTGGCTGTCAAGGGTAGGGGAAGGGGAGGGATTGATTGGGACTTTGGGATTTGCAGGTGCAAACTATAAATGGGTAAACGATAAAGCCCTACTATTTAGCACAGAGAACTATATTCAATATCCTGTAGTAAACCATAATAGAAAAGAATATGAAAAATTATAAATATATTTATATATAACTGAGTCACTTTGTTACACAGCAGAAACTGACACAACATTGTAAATCAGCTATACTTTGATAAAATTCATTTTTTAAGAGGAAAAAATTCATCTTCTCTTTACTTTTTAAATGTTAAAATAATGCTGCTTATCTCCTTATATGACATCACTAGTCCCCTTCCCATGTTTTCTCCAAGACTACCACCAGGAACTCTTTCAATGGCAGGACAAATAAGGTTTTAATTGCTATTAGTTAGAAGAACACATTCCTGTTGACTAGAAAGAGGGGCTATATACCCAAATAGAGGTTAGACATTGGAATCATATGACAGCACTTCCAGCAAATCAGATCTTGGCCTCTGTTACATACTTTACAACAAAAATATCATAAGTTGAGACTGCCTCTGAGATAGTCTAGAAAAGAGTCCTGTTCTCATTAAACTCGAATAAATTTTGGTTGGATTGATGTCCTTTCAAAACTCATGATACTCTCCTAAAAAACAAGTGATTTGAGTGTTTCAGACTGTATTAAGTTGTTCTTTATTCATCTGTGGCTTTCTAATAAATTTCTGTACATCAGTAAAGAAGTGGCTATTTTTGACTTGTTAGTCATGGCAATGGCAGTGGAATGGTTAAGAAGGTGAACTGAGATTTGTTTCATTGCTTTTTGGTAATTGTTTTTTTTTTGTTTGTTTGGTAAATAAACAAGGTAATATACCTAGCATGTTTTAGTCAGAAAGCAAAAATAATGTTTATTTACTTTTCTGAAATTGCACCCTAAATCTATGCAAATCTCCAATTTGCATCACTCACAAGCCTCCCTATATTTTGGCAGATTTTAACTAGAGCTAAATAATTGGCATATATTTATATTCAATTATAATCAAATGTAAAGACATGTATGCAAAACACAGACTTTGCTCAAAGCTCTCTTTATAGATGAAATGTTATTGTAGAACTTGATAGTAAATAATTTGCTGAGGGGAAAAGTGGTTGGTCATCTCTTTGCCTCTATTCTTTGGCCCATTGGTGACACTGATTATATTTCAAGATTTTGAATCCTATAAGTGAACATTTTACTCAAGAAGCATCTTTCAGTTCAGTTCAGTTGCTCACTTGTGTCCAATTCTTTGTGACTCCACGAACCACAGCACGCCAGGCCTCCCTGTCCATCACTAACTCCTGGAGTTTACCCAACCTCATGTCCATCGAGTCAGTGATGCCATCCAGCCATCTCATCCTCTGTCGTCCCCTTCTCCTCCTGCCCTCAATCTTTCCCAGCATCAGGGTCTTTTCAAATGAGTCAACTCTTTGCATCTGGTGGCCAAAGTATTGGAGTTTCAGTCTTTACCCAGGGAAAAAACAAACATGCTACCTAGAACTAATAAAGCTGTTCATGAGTTTTAACAAAGAGCAAATGCAAATGGTAAAAAAAAAAAAAATCCATTACTTATCAGCAGTAAATCCAGTCTTTTTTGGTAAAACAGATTTCACAGAAGCTCTACTTATGTTAGCTTTTCCTAAACTTTGATACAAAGTGTCAGTTCTCTCTAATATATAATCAAGGGAATTTTGTGTTGGGAAGAAAACTTCTCATCTTTGTAAAGGACAGTTGGAGGAGAGGTAAGGAAAAACAAAACAGACGGTGCATGAGGATTCAGTGTCAGGGTATGAACTGAATGCATTTTAACCATTGTTCTAAAAAGACTGATATGAGAAAAGGCTGTGTTTTAGATCAAGCGGAGTTGGATTTCCAATTTTAGAATATTTCCAAATTTGGCAATAACATACATTATTCTGAAAATGAAGGCAGAAATACAAAATATCCATGAAGAATTCTGAATAAAATTCACCCACTGGTTTTTAAATTTCATGACTTTCTACATGAATCTATCAGCTTGCGTTTTTCTTCTCTGACTAAAAGAAACTTCGACAAGCTTATTTAATAATGCCAAATTTAATCAAATTTTAGGTGAAATTTCTTAGTGAGAGAGCCAGAGTGTGATTAGATGGTCCCTAAATTTTACTTTTTACATCAAAATGAACAAAAGTACAAAAGTTGAAACCCAACAACAGTGAAAAAAACCTTCAGAGGGATGAAAATGGTTATGTTTCACAGATGGGATTTATATTTGTATATATTTATATCTTTTCTACCTGGCAAATTTAGATGTAAGACAGAAAATCAGACATATTTTATGAATGGTGGGGAAAGTCTAAAATATGACCAACTCTACTGAGTTGAATTACAGTTTTGAAAAATTTTACTTTAAGGTCAGGAGGTTTCTTTTTCTTCTGAAGTTAGCTCTCTGAAGCAAGTGCTAGTACACATAGTAAAACAATAATTATGAAAGTTTTGTACTGTCATAAAAACTCATACTTAATTTGGTCCTCATAACTGCTCTGGCCTGGTCTATTTGTCATCTTAGTCACCACTTATTATATGATTTGAGAGCAATATTAAGGACCATAAACATTAAGAATAGTAACACAGGGGCTAGTTTTTGTGAAGAACTGACGTTAAGAGAGAAGAAAGAAATTGAAAATAACAGGCAGATAAACAAAATATTGTGTTTAACTTCCTTCAGAGTCCCATGGACTGCAAGGAAATCAAACCAATCAATCCTAAAGGAAATCAACCCTGAATATTCACTGGAAGGACTGATGGCTGAAGCTGAAGCTTCATTGGAAATGACCCTGATACTGGGAAAGATTGAAGGCAAAAGAAGAAGGTGGCAGAGGTTGTGATGGTTAGTGAGCATCACCAATTCAATGGACACGAATTCGAGCAAACTGGGAGATAGTGGACAACAGAGGAGTGTGGCGTGCTGCGGTCCATGAGGTTGCAAAGAGCTGGACGTGAGAGCGACTGAACACCAACAAAGAATGGGAGTATTGTGAGCAGACTCATAACATCTTCCTCCCCAACGCAATGGCTAGCCATAAAGTGGACACGCTCCTGACGTGTGTGGTAGCATTTCAACTGGCAAACAGCTGATATAAGGAAGCATTAGTATCAGTACTTTTGCTCCACCCCAGATATTTTACTGACAGTTCCCAGCAAGGAATGCAGAAAGAATGGAGAGGAGAAAGAAAATCATGAAGACAAAGACGTCTTGATGATAGGATCTTGAGGGAAAACAAAACAAAAACTAAACAGGTTAAAGAGGCGCTGTGGAGTTCAGGAGTTTGGACTTTCAACCTGGAACTTGACTATATGTTGACCATAGGGAACTCAACTGTCAGTTTCATTATGAAATCCTTTCCTATCACCATCGTGGTGAACTGTCAGGAAGGAAACGTTAACACCTTCCTCAAGAAGTACAATAAAGAATTGTTCCTTACAATTAAGTTCTGTTCAGCCCATTTCAATTCTCCTCAAAGATAATATTCATGCCATACACACACACACAAACTTCTTTTTTTAAATCACTTTCCTCCTGCCCCATTTACACCTTGCTTTGAAATTGACTGGTGCTTTGTAACTCCAGTCATTTCTCACATATTGGACCAACCAGAGGTTTTAGATATTAAATCATTTGGTCTGTCAATCTCTGTAGGAAATACCCTCAATGTCTTTAAAATGCTATTTAAAGAGGGCCATCTGCAATAAGAACAGTCATTACATGATGATAAACAGTACTGGGTCACAGATGGAGAAAGTAATAGTATTTCAGAGCCATTTTCATGTTAATATTATAGATTACATATTAAAGACGTGCCACAATGAAGCAAAAAACAAAGGGGGCCATTGGAAAAGAACAGCTATGTTATTGAAAGCAATCATATAATAAGCAGAATGGCCCCAGTCCATCTGCTTTTAAAGCTCATGATACTTAGGCTGTTAAGACCAGTCCATTGTCCATAGAGGTTCTATTGTGAGTTAACAAGGAAGTGGGAAAAGCTAGTATAAATGAAACTATTGTCAACAATTTTAAAAAAACTTTGTTAAATTTTTTCTCTCCTCAAAAAAGAAATCTAATGCGCTCAGAAAGTTCCAGTGAGAGAATAGACACTTTTCCTCCTCGGTTGCTCCTTCAGCCTTGTTCTACTTTGGATACTTGGTCTTTTACTTACCCTCTGAAATCCCTCCCATTCTAAAGCGTTTTTTTTAGGGCATTAAAGAAGAGCTATGCCAACTTAAGATATTTACTGTCTGCATACAAAAACACAAATTGTTAAATACACAGATACTTGTGAGGAAGAGGCAAAAATTTCAGCTGGGTCTTTAAGCCTTAGAGGCATCTAAGGGGTATACAGGAAGATACCATGCACATCAACACACATAATAAGTATATAGATACATAAGCACAAAATCATTTAACAGGTGGAAAAAATATTGGAAAAATACGTCAACTGCTACCTTTCAAAATAATTAATGATCACACAATAACTACAGAATACATGACTAGTTGAGAGTGGTTAACTTTTCACAGTTGGGATTTGTGTTTGTTTCATAATGGTAATTTATGCACATCATGACTCTGGAGAGACTAGAAGAGAAGCATAAACTACTGGGCTCACAGTCTTAAACAGAGGCTTTTAGATATTGATTTTCATCAATGCTCTCCTCTAAAATGGTTTCAGTCTTTTGTGCATCCCAAATTAAAACTTTATCCTTCAGTTTTGCAATTTGGATCTGGTGAGGAGATAAAGAAGGAACAAGAAAAAGTTTATGATTCAGGGGCATAATAAACTCCAGCTGGCATATCATGAGCCTAGTTCTGTCAAAATAAATAAATGATCAAAATAATCTTATTAAAAAGCAAAATCATATTGGGATTTTGGAAAATAAATTTAGGTGAAACAAGTGAAATGAAAATAGGAGGGATATTAAAATTCAGAACCTGATTGATTATGTATTAGCCAGATCAAAGCCTCTGGGTGGTAATGAGCCACTGAGCGGGGATTACCACCTGTCCTGTGCAACTAGCAGCTGGACTCACAAAGAACAGCTGGACAAGAACACACATAAAATTAGCCTGTAGAAGCAGAAGCTAAGTTTTTTCACCTGCTTCTCAGTTCGGCATCTTTATCACTCATGCCAGAAATAAAAAGCTTTTTATATTTTGATGCTGTTTTTGCCTTTGGGAAAACCTAGCTTTGAACACCAATATTCCCAGCTGCTTGCTACCAAGTAACAGGGATTGTCTTCTCAACCTGATAAGCTAAGAAGTCAGGTGCACTTAGGCCTGTGTCACCGCCTCATTTCTTATACTCTGTTAGTTAAGCCATGGCTAGTTCTTTCGAAGGGCAGGAGAAGCACAAATTCTAAACAAAAACTACATTAGCAAAAGTCATTTACCTCAATACGCCTATTCCTATATTGACATTTCATCGGAGCCTATTTAGAATGAAAACAGATATGCACACCTGGATGGTTTATTACATCATTTTGATTCAAGATGGTATGTTGAAAAATGAGGCATGTGACCATCTTTATTTGGTGCTCTAAATTGTTTTTATTTTCAAGCAACCTGTTTTGAGTGGCATCATAGCACAAGTGAATGGGTAAGTCCCAAACAATCCACTACCTTGCTGTTCAAAGTGTGGTCTGTAGACCAGCTTTAGCACCACCGAGGTAGTGATTAGAAACACAAAATCTCAGATCTCTCTCTAAACTGGCTGAGTCTGAGTCTGGGTTTTAACAAGAGTCTCAGGCAATTCTCGTGCACACGAGTATTTGAGAATAACATTTCTCTGTGTTCAGTCAGGACTTTTCTTTCTTGTTCAATTTGTACTGGGATGCTTTTATTTGAATAGTACATTTAGCACAAGCCAGTGCCTAGGAAGACTATGTATTAAAAAAAACTAATACTTATGGTATGTCTGCTGTGTTTCAGTGTAGTCCATACAGATTGCCCATAAAGAGGAAGTTCAGCATAAGACTATTATATAGGAGGCTTCATCATATTAGGACATCTGGATATCTCCATAATGAAATAGTTTTTTTTTTTCCCCATTAAACTCTCCTCTGGAAGTTGATCTGTCTGTCAAAGGAACTGGGGATAGGAACTTTTTATTCTCTCAATGCAAGGTAAAAGGCAGAAGAAGAAGGAAAGGAGGAACAAGATGGGAAAGAGGAGAGGTGGAGGGGGAGAGAGAGAGAGACAGAAGGAGGGAACACAGAAAAGAAAGAGAAGACACTGCAGCTCGAAAGTAACTGGTATCAGGCACTCTGTAAAGCATATTGGCAATAGCAT
Source organism: Madoqua kirkii (assembly GCA_006408675.1). Lineage (NCBI taxonomy): Eukaryota > Metazoa > Chordata > Mammalia > Artiodactyla > Bovidae > Madoqua > Madoqua kirkii. The sequence continues at coordinate 2,664 of SJYC01004810.1, read as the reverse complement.
GCCTTAGGAAGTTGATGCAAAATCCTTATTTCAAATCTGCGCTGGGTTCAACCACAGAGAAATCAAGAATTCTCATCAATAAGCATTAAAAGTTCCGACACCAGAAAGCAATGTATATGGCTCAGGTGGGAATGAAGCACAATGAAGAGGATCCCTAATAACTGGATACCGGGAAAGAAGTGTAATCTATAGCAGGATCAGGAGACGATGTCTTTTTAAAGAAAATATTTATTTTCATTGGTTTATTTGGCTGTGCCAGGTTTTAGCTGTGGCATGTGAGACCCAGCTTTTCAACCAGGGATCAAACCTGGATTGGGAGCATGGAGTATTATTCATAGCCACCAGGGAAGTCCCAAGACAAAAATCTCTTTTTCTAAATTGTCTAGCTCTTGCTAAGGAGTATCAGAATGCTTTGGTATGCACTTAGTCATACAGACATTTATTTGTGTGTTTATGTAAATTTTTAGTTATATATTTTTATATCTAATCAGGCTTCCATTAAGTGCATGCTGCTGCTGCTGCTGCTGATAAGTCTCTTCAGTCGTGTCCGACTCTGTGCGACCCCATAGACAGCAGCCCACCAGGCTCCCACATCCCTGGGATTCTCCAGGCAAGAACACTGGAGTGGGTTGCCATTTACTTCTCCAATGCATGGAAGTGAAAAGTGAAAGTGAAGTTGCTCAGTCGTGCCTGACTCTTCGTGACCCCATGGACTGCAGCCCACCAGGCTCCTTCATCCATAGGATTTTCCAGGCAAGAGTACTGGAGCAGGGTGCCATTGCCTTCTCCATAGCCAACAGTAAATAATTTTCACTTATATAGCATGAGTTCAGTCATTCTCAATCTTTTCTGATGCCTTCAAACCTCCAGTTAAGGACTCCCTCAAATATCCTAATCAAAGATAGTGATTAAGAATTCCTTCTGATAGACAAATGTCTGAACCAGGCAGACAGTCTTCAAAATGGTAACTAGTGTCAGACTTCTAGTATTCAAAAAAAAGACATTTTGGTGAGCTAAAAGACTGAAGGAGAGAAACTGATTACTTCAGAGAAGCTGGAAGAACAGTGGAGGTGAAAGCAAAGGAAAAAGGGAGAGGAGAAAGATTTCAGAGGCAATGGGGTGGTAAGATGTATAATGGTTGGAACTGGGACACTAGTCAGGGAAAAGAACACTAAAAGAACAGGAGAGGGTTTTTCTTATTCACTGAGTAGAGAATTTCATATACCTTAGACAAGTATTTCACTAGGTATGCCTGTGGGTATCACCAGCTGGGTTTGCTAAAAAGGTTGTTTGACTTTCAGTTCAGTTCAGTCACTCAGTTGTGTCCAACTCTTTGCGACCCCATGAATCGCAGCACGTCAGGTCTCCCTGTTCATCACCAACTCCCATTACTTTGCCAACAAAGATCCGTCTAGTCAAGGCTATGGTTTTTCAGTGGTCATGTATGAATGTGAGAGTTGGACTGTGAAGAAAGCTGAGTGCCGAAGAACTGATGCTTTTGAACTGTGGTGTTGGAGAAGACTTGAGAGTCCCTTGGACTGCAAGGAGATCTAACCAGTCCATTCTAAAGGAGATCAGCCCTGGGATTTCTTTGGAAGGAATGATGCTAAAGCTGAAACTCCAGTACTTTGGCCACCTCATGCGAAGAGTTGACTCATTGAAAAAGACTGATGCTGGGAGGGATTGGGGGCAGGAAGAGAAGGGGACAACAGAGGATGAAATGGCTGGATGGCATCACCGACTTGATGGACGTGAGTTTAAATGAATTCTGGGAGATGGTGACGGATAGGGAGGTCTGGCGTTAAGTAAAAATAAAAGAAACATTTTTCATTTTCATGACGAACTTCAGTGAATAATGTATTCAATAACTGAATAAACTTTTGGGCCAACCCAATACTTACAGCAGGTAAGATACTTGGTACCTTTAATCTTATTCAAAGGCTTGAAATCCAGGTGCAGACAGGAATGACAAAGCCTTTCCTTTCACTCCTTGTAAGAGAAAGCTGGTCAACTGAGTGAATTTTACGTCAGCTGAAGGAAGCAATGTGGGTAGGTTGCCAAAAATTTATCAGATTAATCAGGTACAATCCCATTGAGATAACAGCTATACCCCTGGATTGAAGACTTATAGAGCCATATAGAGGTGGCTTTTGTCTGGAAAGGACAAAGGAAATGAAAAATGTCATCAGTTTTTTGCCACAGAGGCATTAAGACAAACCAAGAGATTTTATGTGTGTGTGCTTTGCCTATTTTTATCAGAAATAATAGGTGATTTTATTACAGTGAATCCTGTTCAAAACATGAAGAATAACTGACAGCTGCCAACTTTGGAGGAAATATTCCTAACAGTGTCATTAAATTTCTGCTCTAATTTATTCAATTAGTCAAATATCTAAAATAAATAATCATTACATGTTTATTATAACTGACAATACAGACATAGCTGTGTTTATGTGGTTGTTAAGTTCAGTTCAGTTCAGTCACTCAGTAATGTCCAACTCTTTGCGACCCCATGAATCGCAGCATACCAGGCCTCCCTCTCCATCACCAACTCCTAGAGTTCACTCAGACTCACGTCACGTCCTTCAGTGAGTGATGCCATCTAGCCATCTCATCCTCTGTCGTCCCCTTCTCCTCCTGCCCCAAATCCCTCCCAGCATCAGA
>SJYC01004809.1:0-16639 GCA_006408675.1 Madoqua kirkii | reverse complement strand
GACAAGAGAAAATATTCATGATATTGGGTTAGGTAAAGATTTCTTAAATAGGACACAAAAAGAATTAGTGATAAAGAAAGTTATATATTGGAAAGATCTTATATACATCAAAAGATACAATTAAGAGAATTATAAAGGAAACTATACAATGAGAGAAGATATTTGTGACACATATAGTTCACAAAGGGCTGTAACCCAGAACATGTTAAAAAAAAAAAAACTCCAACAAATCAGTAATAAAAAGGATGAACAAATTAAAAAAGTAGGCAAGTTACTGACGAGATACTTCACACAAGAGGATACTTGTAAAAACATTCAATCTCATAAGTAATCAGAGGAATGCGAATTAAAACCATCTGAGATTTCATTATACTATACACTTATCGCAATGGCTAAAATTTTAAAGACTGACTATATCAGCATTGTTGAGATACAAAACAGTTACTTCCTGTATGGCTAGTGGGAGTTAAAAAAAAAAAAACTCCAACAAATCAGTAATAAAAAGGATGAACAAATTAAAAAAGTAGGCAAGTTACTGACGAGATACTTCACACAAGAGGATACTTGTAAAAACATTCAATCTCATAAGTAATCAGAGGAATGCGAATTAAAACCATCTGAGATTTCATTATACTATACACTTATCGCAATGGCTAAAATTTTAAAGACTGACTATATCAGCATTGTTGAGATACAAAACAGTTACTTCCTGTATGGCTAGTGGGAGTTTAAGCTGGTACAATCACTTTGAAGAAGTGTCTGGAAATATCTACTAAAACTCAGCATATCCACACCCTCATCATGGGCAGTTCTATTCTCAGATATACACCCAACATAAAGGCATGCACATGTGCACCAAAATACACATGAAAGAATGCTCATAGAAGCATTAATTTATAATGTCTCCAAACCGGAAAAGAACCAAAATGTCCATCACCAATAAAGTGAAGTAGCTCAGTTGTGTCTGACTCTTTGTGACCTCATGGACTGTAGCCCATCAGGCTCCTCCGTTCATGGGATTTTCCAGGCACGACTGCTGGAGTGGATTGCCATTTCCTTCTCCAGGGATCTTCCCGACCCAGGAATTGAACCCGGGTCTCCCGCATTGCGGGCAGACGCTTTACCGTCTGAGCTACCAGGGAAGCCAGATAAATAAATCATGGTACATTTTTATAGTACCACAGCAGATACTTTTGAAATGTGGTGGTGGAGAAAACTCTTGAGAGTCCCTTGGACTGTAAGGAGATCATACCAGTCCATCCTAAAGGAAATCAACCATGAATATTCTTTGGAAGGACTGATGCTGAAGCTGAAGCTCCAATACTTTCGCCACCTAATGAGAAGAGCTGACTCATGAAAAGACCCTGATGCTGGGGAAGATTGAGGACAGGAGGGGAAGGAGATGACAGAGGATGAAATGGTGAATGATATCACCAAATAAATGGACATGAGTTTGAGCAAACCCCAAGAGATAGTGAAGAACAGGGAAGTCTGATGTGCTGCAGTCCATGGAGTCAGAAAGAATCGGACACGACTTAGTGACTGAGCAACGACAACAGTCATATAGCAATGAAAATGAATGACAGCTGCATGGAACTATGTGAGTTCATCTCATAAGCAATATGTTGAGTCATGAACACAAAAGTTTATATACTATGTGGTTCCATTTTTAGAGTTCAAAAACAGGCAAAGCTAAACCATGGTATTAATAACCAGGGCAGTAGTTACCTTTAGGATAAGGGAAGAGTAGTGACTGGGAGAGAGCACAGGGGTGAAGTGGTGGTTTCCAAAGTATTAGTAATGTATTATTTTTCCTTGTAACACTTCTATTTTGAAATTTTCAAATCTACCAAAATGTTAAAAGAACACCCATCAACCATTCACCTTGATACCATATTTGCTTCTATTCTCTCTCTCATAGATAGAATGTGTCCATTTTTTGATGATTGCATTGCACTGAACACTTGCCATTTTTGTACACTTTCTGAATGGGTTATTCTTCAAGTAAAAAGAAACCTGATTTAAACATCTTGTTTTGAAAATGCCCTTGAAAACAATGCACTGGCCACAACATATTAATCAAATAGTATGGCCTAATGGTTTGTGGTTGTTTTGCAGCATTTAGAAAAAGCTACACTATATTTTCAGATCCATTTACTGAACTAAGATACTTTAATGTGATAATAAGGCTTAGATTAAAATCAGTGTCATAGCCTCACCTGGTGGTTGTTTTTCATAGCCATATTTTATATCTCCCTCTGTATTATATGAAGCTTCCCTTGTGGCTCAGATGGTAAAGCATCTGCCTATAACGTGGGAGACCTGGGTTTGATCCCTGGGTTGGGAAGTTCCCCTAGAGAAGGAAATGGTAACCCACTCCGGTATTCTTGCCTGGAGAACCCCATGGACGGAGGAGCCCAGTAAGCTACAGTCCCTGGGGTCACAAAGAGTCGGACATGACCGAGTGACTTCACTTCACTTCACTTCTATATTATATGGTTTTCCAGGTGGCTCAATGGTAAACAATCTGCCTGCCAATGCAGGAGACATAGGTGTGATCCCTGGTTCAGGAAGATGCCCTGAAGTAGGAAATGGCAACCCATTCCAGTATTCTTGCTTGGACAATTCCATAGACAGAGGAGCCTGGTGGGTTACAGCCCATAGGTTCACAGAGTTGGACACAACTGAGCACACATGCACGCTGTATTAGATGAGATCAAACATTTCCACAAGCTTGCTGCTTTTAAGATGTGTGTTGGACAGGACTGTTTAGGCTGCAGAGTAAAACACAAAGCAGGGTTCTGAGGGTTGGTGTAAGTGTAGGGTAGATAGCAAATGATCATATCAGTAAAGTGGCTACATAAAACACAGTTCTGACACTCAAATGGTTAAATCAGCAACCTAAGGAAATGATATAATAGTGTATTTTCCAAAGCTTAGGTGAAAATCGGAATTATTGGCCTGGGGATGAAAGTGACATGATTATAAACATTTCTCCTTTGTATTGCTTACCAGCAGGGATGAATTAACAACACGGTGTAGTAGTACAAGCTTTCAGATTAGAGAAAATGATTTATGTCCCAACTTTTACTTCACGGTCAGTGATCTTAGATAAATCAAAACATCTTAGAGCCTCAGTTTCCACATGGGAGGAAAAATGAAGGCAACTGTATATACTATTCAGATCCTTCATGGGACATGGCAAGAATCAAATGGGATAACAGATGAGAAAGGGATTTATAAAATGCTATATAAACACATGGGATGACTCGTCAATTCCCTACTTGCACATGCCTTCTGTTCCAGCAACCATGGCTTGGCAGAAGGACCATGGGACCAGGTGTCAGAAGATCTGGTTTTCTAGGCCAGTTTAGCCATCTTACCAAAATTACTTTCCCCTTTGTACTTTAGTTTTGTTATCTATAAAATGAAAATTTGGGGTTGGATTATCTCTAAGATTCTTTCTTCCCCTTATATTTCATGATTTTATCTTTTCACACTTGAGTAAACCCATTTCTGCAGTCATATTAACTGACTGTAGATACCAGCCTAATGACCCATTATAGAAGTGTGCTATCAGAGATAAGTTAAAGGACAAGGCTTCAATCCTAGAGTCTTTGGAGGAAACCTGATTCCTTAAATGATAATAGCAGAAAATGATCAGTGAAGAAAGGTAAGAACTACTTAGTTTATGGCTTGCTGAATCTATTTCCTAAAGTAGAAATTCCTGTGCTGAGTGAGGTAGTGTTGACCAAATAATGCTGATGTAGGAGATGCTCTTAAAGTGTCCAATGTGCATGTGTCCTTCAGTGTATTTGTTTTTGCTTGTAAGAAACACTGTCAGTAGCTTTCAATATACTTTTGGGTGTGTGAATTAGTATTATGTATTGGGAATATATGCAATTGATTCTAGTGTTTTTTGGCTGCCCTATTTAGGGCAAAATGTGCTAAAATAAATTAAGACCTATACACCAGCCAAAGAAAGGAAGCTCTTCATTATGAATACTGAGAATGAACTTACAAGAGAAATGTAATGTTCATGATGTAATAAATTTATTTGCATTACCTAAAGCTTGAAAGCAGAAGCGGTGTTAAGCATACTCAGGAGCATGTATTTTGGGCATGAGAAAAACAATCCAAAAAGTGATTATCTACACTGGGAAGCATTACAAAGTTTGGTAACTCTTCAATATGTCCCTGAGAACAGAGAAATGATTTAAGATCACAAGAAGCTATTAAGAACATCTTCCTGAGGTATTAAACATTTCACATGGACTATCCATAAAAAGGTGGGAAATCTCCTTCCTGAAATCAGAATAGATTCTGGTCTAGGAATGGTTTCAGTTCAGCTCTGCCATGAGAATAAACTGAATGATTGCCCTACAACCGAATACTTCTTTACACCATTTTGTAAATTCTGTATCTATAAGTATGGCATAAAAAGTAAGACTGATAGCTTGAAGAGTCCTGGTTGTGAAAAACTACTGTTAAAAAGAAAAAAGGCCCAACATTTTTTCATTTTCAAAAAGCTAACAGTAACCTATTTTTTTAATCCAATGGATGATGACTTTAGTAAAGACAATTTTGTCACAAAGATTTTTATGGAGACCTGCAGTATACTGAGCAGTTCTCCTGAGAAAATTGTTTACTGCTCCCTTTATAGTGGGTCAAGAGACTCTGAGTTTCAGCAGAGAACTATTTTATAGGCATCTTTCTAAACCCATGTGGAGGCAGATAAGCGGGTCCTAATGCTAGACAGAACTACTTTAAGTGAACTGAAGGAATTACACCAAGACAACTAGGAAGAAATAACAGGGCTCATAAATGCAATCATTGCTCATAGGAACTTTATGCATCATATTCCAGGTGCCAAGTCACAAACATTTTCTAATTTCATCCTAAAGGTTGAACTTTCTTATTTGGCATCAGGCTTTTCATATTCCTTTAGGATTCATACTTCGTATGTGGACTAGCATGGCTCCAAATTGGATTAAACCTCAAAGCACTAGAGGTCAAGCAAGATCTTTCTAAACTATGAGCTATTCTTAATCATTTGAGTTTCTATGTCAAAACACATCCTTTGGCATTTAGAGAGTGGTCTACTCTGAAAAAATCAATCTTTTCTAACATCTGTACTTAACTTTTCTGCCCCCTGTATATAAAGGGAGCATGGCCACTTGCAAATGCTAATGTCTCAGCCAGGTAAATTAATTCATGGAAAACTGGAGAAAAGGCCCTGAAAATGAAAGTCTATGATGATATACTATATCTGCCACTGTACTACCTACATCAGTCTATACCTCACACTTCTCATATGGTGGTAGAATCCAGCCTTGTCTGAGGCTCTGTATGCCTAAAAAGGGGAAGAGAGCCAAGGTTAACAATGACCAAGTGGGAGAGATGTAACCCAAAGGCCATTATCCTCAGTGACAGAGCAAGTGACAAGAAGTGGACGTGAGAGCCCTCTGTTTGTGTGGCTTCTTTGGAAACCTGTAGTACAAATAGTCTTTGAATTTATATGTGTAAGATAAAACAGCAGACTATGAAGAAGAAAGATCAATGTTTGGGCATTATTTCCATTGGGATTCTGTCTGTTAAGAGTTTTTGGCTTTGTAAGATCTGTTGAAATAAGGGCTAACTTTGAAATCTTTCTATTACATAAGAGAAAAAGAAAGAGAATAGATGTTGGTACCCTAAGGTCAGCAGTGGTTGTCATAGCAGTCAGGCATGGGTTCCTCCGCAGAGGGTTTGAGTTGGCCTTATATAGTGCATTGTATGAACATAGACATCTCACTGGCATGTGCTGGCTCCCAGTTAAGTCATGGCATATGGAAAATCTCAAGTGAAAGTTCATTTCTGGTCATCATTTGATGACCAGCTGTGGATCAGGCAAAGGTTGTGCATAGGTGCAAGTTTGGTGGGCCTCTTGTCGTGGAGCACACAATGGAATACGTGGTTTCTGAGAGTCGCTACTGTTCAATGCCACAGAACCACTGGCTTCTCATTGTCTGAATGGCTCAGTTGATCTAGAGTCTCATCCACTGGGAGACAGAACTGATCACAGCACAAACACATCTGTAACTGAGAGCCATGTTCTCTGCTCTGTTTTGTTTTGTTAGTAGAGGCTAGCTCAGGCTTGTCTCCAAGCACCTTAGTGGAATAGACAACATCCTGTCCTATGTATAACAGGGAAGACAGTTGTGATTCATGGTAAAATGTACAAGGTGCATGCACACAGATCTATATCCAAGCTTGGGGCAACACTTCTAGGTTTGAACTTTGACATTTTAGTAGAATAAATGAAAAGAAAATTTCATTTAAATTTCATAATTACCTACTACTAGTGTGATTTAGCAGAGAAGGCAATGGCAACCCACTCCAGTACTCTTGCCTGGAAAATTCCATGCGGAGGAGCGGCTGCAGTCCATGGGGTCACGAAGAGTCAGACAGGACTGAGCGACTTCACTTTCACTTTTCACTTTCATGCATTGGAGAAGGAAATGGCAACCCACTCCAGTGTTCTTGCCTGGAGAATCCCAGGGACGGGGGAGCCTGGTGGGCTGCTGTCTATGGGATCGCACAGAGTCGGACACGACTGAAGCAACTTAGCAGCAGCAGCAGAATAGAATAGTTGTATTTTGACTTAAGAGGAATTTAAAAAATTAAAAAAATTTTTAATTAAGAATTAAAAATTCTGAACTAAGTATTTTTATGAACAAAGATCGTCTTGGTCCACATAGGAAACTGTATTGGTGAGCAGTGGGTTGGCATTGAGTAAATTGCCATATATGCTCAGTAGGTCAGATATGTACACTGGAGAAAGATCATGAAATTTAGCTAGTAAACTAGTGAAAACACAAATCTGAAGAGGTGACAACTCACACTGCAATTTAAAAGATTCTATACAGACTTAGAAATCTATTACAGTACAGTATGCACACAAGAAACATAAATATCTACCAAGAGAGCTTGGTAGGCATTGCCTTTGAAGATTTTCTTTCTTTTTTTGGAAAACAAAATACAACAAAACACCTCTTGTTGCCTTGAATGCTAATGATGGGAGACTGTTGCTATGGTGATGCTAATTTCAACACTGTTGCCTGTGGACTTCACATGAACTCCCTGTTTTAACTTCTGCAAATGTCATTTACAAAATGAAAACCCATTAATGATTAGCGAGGGCACAATGTTCCACTTTAATTAGAATAATAAGGAATACTGACACATAAAGTACAGGTTTGTGAATCGCCACTGAGCCTATGGTGTCAAAATTAATTATGACCGATGAGGATACGGTTCTATTTTTTTTAAGGAAGCTTTAGATAGAATAGTTGTATTTTGACTTAAGAGGAATTAAAAACTCTCTATATTTTAATTTGAAGGTTAAAAAAAAACCAGAAAGAACATCTCCCAATAGGATACATAAAAGTTTAACTGTATAGAGGAAAACAGACATTGCAACCAAGGGTTAGATATTTCTAACTGAGTAGAACTAAAGAGAAACCAACTAATTGTCAAGTGTTTTAAAAGGGCAGGAAAATGATGGAGATAAGTTGCTTAAATAATTTTTAAATAATTATCTGAGGAAGAAAAGCTGCATATGACAAATATCCAGATGCTGGATATATTTTGATTTATGTGTTCAAACAGGGAAATACAGAGAAGACCTAAATCAACTGGAAACAAGAGGGAAAAAATTATTTTTTGTCTTTGATGGCAAAAGATTAACTTACCTTAAAACAAAGATTTTTTTTTTCACCTGCACAAATTTTTCAGTAAAATCTAAAGATGCAAACACTGTTTGCTACAAAGATTGTCTTATTTTTGATGCTCTAAACTGCCATTCTGGGTTATCTTCTAGTCAATTAAATCATTTTATGCCACTGACACAAGCAATCAAATACTGGTGGTGTTTTTACCAGATGTATAGAAGGAGCCAAACACATTTTCAATATTAGACAAATCTTCCTAAGGAAGTTTCAAACCTCTGGGTTTGGAAAGGTATAATGAAGGGAAACGACACCAATTCTCTATACAATAGTCTCTAGAATGATCCTTGAAAAGCTCTTCTGTGTTCTCGGTCTTGAGCCCAGCAACATTACAGGGTCTATATAGAACTACCAAATTACCTGTGTTATTGAGGTGAAAGCAGTATCTGTGGTGGCCTTACCTGCCAACCTGACATCAAGCCAAGAGTATTTCACTTGAGAAGACAGCTGCCATCTGTCTTCAAAAGGGTAAAATAAGAAGTTTGAGTGCCTTTGTGTTTAAGTGAGAACTTGCATCACTCAACAAAAGGTAGGATACAAATTATATAAATAATACCTTCTGAATATTATTAGGAAATAAAAAAAAAAAAAACTGGAAGAAGAAATTACCAATATTGCTCATAGCAGTTGTTTGGGTTGTTATGGGTGACTCAAAATTTTTCTTTATCCTTCTCTGTTTCCACAGCAAACATTTCGTACCTTTGTGAGGAGAGGCGGAACTTATTAAGCTTCCAAAATATGGATCAGACTTTGCATTTCAACTGAGAGATGCAGAGAGCTGCAAAGAGGGAACTCCTGTACTTACAGTAAGAAAGAGTCTGGGCAGATAAATCAATGACTTTTCATAAACATATCAGAGAAATGAGGTCATGGGACAAACAACCACTCTGAAGAGGGCTCCCCTGGTGGCTCAGTGGTGAAGAATCTGTCTGCCAATGCAAGAGTCAGGGTTCGATCCCCGGTCTGGAAATGCCCACATGCCATGGAGCCACTAAGCTGGTGCACCACAACTACTGAGCCTGTGCTCTAGAGCCCGGGAGCTGCAGCTACTGAAGCCTGCGGGCCCCAGAGCCCATGCTGCCCAGTAAGAGAAGCCACTGCAGTGAGGAGCCTGCGTAGCACAACTAGAGAGTAGCCTCCACTTGCCACAACTAAAAAAAAAGCCCGTGCAGCAACAAAGACCCAGCACAGGCAAAAATAAATAAATAAAATTACAAAAAATCTGAAGAGAGTTGTCTTCAGCAACATACCAGGCCTGAACATTGGGACACCTGGGGCGTAAGCCACCATGTGCTATATAAACTGGTAGAGAGGGAAAACTCCTGAAGGCCATGGGAGGGCATGAGAGTGTGAAGCTCCTGCGGCCAGAGTCACAACAGGGTTCCCCACTTTCCGCAGGCTTTTTCCTCCAGGAACAGAATCAGAATCTCACAGGGGGATGGGGAGAATCTAGAGAAAGCCGTCTACCCTGGGAGGTGCTAAGTGGGGGAAGGTCACACCAGCCAGCCACTGTGAGTTTGCCCAAAGTCTTCTCCCTTAGGGAAGGAAAGGCTTAATCAGCAGAAAAAAGGACACCACTGGAGGTGGTGACCCACCATGACAGCTGAGTTAAGGGAATACCACTCATTTCATTTAGGTGAAAAAAGAAAAGAAAGGAAAGAAAAAGTCTAGAGGGGAAAAGGCCTCATTACCATCGAGTAACAGCATGGGTGGACATTGACTACAAGGGAGGGGAATGGGAGGTTGAAGTTCTTCCGCTGGAGGAGGTCACAGCCCTAAGATTCAGGCCAACTGTGTATTACTTAGAATGTTAGAGAATGCCCCCTGCCCCACGCTTACTCTACTGGCACACAAACAAGCCTCCAATAATAAAACAAAGTAACCAGAGGAATTTGAAGGCTCTGGTACCCATAGTAACAACACACCTCAACAATGATAACCATAGCAACACTTCAACACTGCTTGTCTCCAACCAGACTATGATAAATCACCACACTAAAAGTGTATTTACCTCACCATCCACTACTCTATACAAGATGTCTGGCTTTCACCCAAAATATCCAAGGCTTGTCTTAAAAAAGGAAAATTACAGGCTAAAGCAATCATCAGAACCAGACTCATATATTTCAGACATTGGAACTATCAGACAGGAGATTTAAAATAACCATAATCAATACATTAAAAGCTCTAAGGGAAAAGGAAGACAGTAGGCGAAATCTAACAGGTCATTTCAGCAGAGATGAATACTGAAGAATGAATAACATGAAAATGCTAGAAATAGAAAACACAGTAACAAAAAATAAAGAATGCCTTAAATGGATTTATCTGTAGATTTGACACAGACAAGGAAACAATCAGTTAATGTGAAGACAGGGTAGTAGAAATTACATAAACTGAAAAGGAAAAAAGTGAACAAAAGTCTTCAGCTTTAATACAAATGAAACAGTTTTCCACTATTACTTTGGTATCTAGAAAAGACGGTTGTCATATTAAATAACTTTGATTCAGTCATTCTGATGAAGAATAAAGAACTATGAATTAAAGAGTTTACTCACAGAAGCAAGCTTTGCTAGGCAATCAAGTTGGTACAAAATATTTCAATGGGCTAGTGACATTCAAGTTGTTTAGAATGATGTATTTTTAGAAAAATGTTTTAGATTGAGTTTCAGGAAATAAAAAGGTCCAGGATAAAAAATAACCAGAATATTTTCTCCCACGGCCCAGAATTAGTAATGGTTAATATTTTGTCTTTGCATAAAGCTCCTATTTAACCAAAATAAAATGTTAAACATGAAATTCAGGTACCCTCCTCTCCCATATATATATATGGGAGGCCCCCTCCCTTATACTATGACTGATGTATATTTTGATGTATATTTTTCCAGGTTTTAAATTATTTTTTTTAGATTTTGTTTTTAATACTGCAACTGCCTTTCAATAAGAGCTTAAAAATTGTCCTTCCAAAATTAAGCATTAGACTCTCACACCATATTTTAGTTATCTGTTATACCCAAATGCAATTTAAATTAATCACTTCAACCATGACCCATGTCCTTCTCTTTTGAACTCTGGACATATATCATCCAGCGACTTGGCAGTGCTTCTTGAATGTAAAAAACTACTGCAAAATCAAATGTCAGCAAGCAAATTGCCACCCCAAATCTGGTCTTTGTTCAGTGTTCCTATATCACTACAAAGTTATCATCAATTGTCCATTGTCCAAAAATTTAGGTGTGATCTGTCAACATGTTTTTTTTTTCCCTTTGCAGCCCCTTCACATGTTATCTTATCCTCAAACCCTAAGGATTTTTACCTCCTACATTTCTCTCAAATCTCTCCTTTTCGACATCTTTCATCCACCATTATCATGGTCCAACTACCATCATGCCTCACCTAGGTTTCATCAGTAAACTTCAAATGTTTGTAGCCATGTGGTCCCCATCAGAGCTTTTCAAGTTTTCTCTCTACTCCCTCCAACAATAGTTACACTGTCATTTAATGTATCTTAACTCCATTATCTGCTCCCTGGCTATACTTAAAGATAGTATAGGTGTGTGTGTGCATGCATGCCCAGTTGCTCAGTTGTGTCCAGCTCTTTGTGACCCCATGGATTGTAGCCTTCCAGGCTCCTCTGTCCATGTCATTGCCCAAGCAAGAATACTGTAGTGGGTTGCCATTTCCTTCTCCAGGGGATCTTCCCCACCCAGGGCTATCCCACATCCCATGTCTCCTGAACTGGCAGGTGGATTCTTTACCAGTGAACTACCTGGGAAAACTGTTTAGCATGGCTATTGCTTACCGAAGCTACCCTCTACATCTGGGACACACACCGTGATAAATAAATACTCACTGAATGAATGAATGAATGGATCAAACAGTAAAGAGCATATCTTGAAATAACTATGTGAGTTTCCTTAGGCAGGGAGAATCCAAACCATTTCTTAAAAGCATTATCACTAAACAACATTTTAACATTTGTGTCAAATTTTGAAAGCAGTAATAAATAGCAGTTTCTGTTTTTACAAATATACATGAGGTTAAACAAAATATACCAAGCAAAAAAATTCATACCAAATTGGCCATTTATGCTTCAACAATGATCAGAGACACCCTTATAAACTATGCATTTTTAATGAATAATAACACATTTTATAGTTTTATGGTTTCATTTTAGCATTTCAGAACAGTTTACAGATACACCAATTACTTTGCAATGATATTGTACTCTCATATTACAGGGCAATGCAAGGAAGTAACAGCACAGGGGATTTTGAAAGCATAGGGGAAATTCTTGGATGCTTAAGATAATGCTCTCTACTCCTTGTACCTTGTTTATACATTATACAGATCTTTAATATAGAATTGAAATAAAAACAAAGAATTATTTTAGCTCTTTAATTTGAAACCTTTGCAAATTTATTACTCCATTTATTTTGGGAGCAATTATTTCAACTGTGGTAAAATATACATAACATAATATTGATCATTTTAACCATTTTTATATGGACAATTCAGTGGCATTCAATACTTGCAAGAAGTTGTACAACCATCACTGCTGTCCATTCCCAGAACTTTTCATCATTCTCTCATTCCAAATAGAAATGCTGGAGCCATTAAAATATAATTACTTTCCTCTTCATCTACTTCCTAGGCAGGCAATCAGTAATCTACTTTCTATCTCAATGAATTTGACTATGGTAGGTAACTAACATGAGTGGAATCATACAATACATATGCTTTTGTGTCTGAATTATTTCACTTAACAGTGTTTTCAAGGTTCATTCATATTATAGGAGGTATCAGAGTTGCACACCTTTTAAAGGCTGGATAATATTCCATTGCATCTACTGTCACCTTTTTTCCTCTGGTCATCTGCTGATGGGCCTTTGGGTTTTTTCCCACCTATGGGCTGTTCTGAATGGTGGTGCTATGAACATTAGCATACAAGTATCTGTATCAGTTGCTGTTTTCCATTTTGAGGGTATATACTTATCAGCACAATTGCTGGAACACAGGGAAATTCAAAGTTTACCTTTTTGAGGACCTACTATTTTCCACAGGGTCTACATCATTTTACATTCTGACCAGCAATTTTTAATTTCTCAACATCATCATGACCACTTTTTGTTTTGTTGGTGTTTTTTTTGTTTTTGTTTTTTTGGACAACAGCCACCCTGTTCGGTGCAAAGCAGAATCTCATTATGGTTTTGATAAGTGTTTCTCTAATGACTAAATGTTGGAAATCTTTTCATGGGCTTAATTCCTTTTTTGAAGGTTGTTGCCATTCTACTAGATGCATTAAACACTGTGAGTAGTCAGTTTTAACCTTTGGAAAAAATTTGCCCATTTAAAATCTGCTAGTATAGTTAATAGCAAGTACTTGCCTAACTGGATCATTTGAGGCCCCAGGTCCTATCTGATCCATGTCCATTTCCTCCACTAGGCGGACAGGGACTGTTTCAGGATTGTGGGAGTTCCAGGAGGGCAGGGACTATGTTGATATTGCTCATTACCATATTTCTGGGCTCATTACCATATTTCTGGTGTCTAATACAATATCTGGCACAGTAGCTTCCAATAAATGAAGTTTGGTTAATTAATTTAGCAAATCTATTATGAACACATTTGCAGAGCAGAAACAGGTTTAATACTGAGAAGTCCTAGGGTTTCCTGTCTCATCCCAATGGACGACATCCCATCCCATGACTCTATGAACTGTATACATGTTACATGTTACTGACTCCCAGTCACAGCCCTTGAACTGACCTCTTCCCTGAGCTTCAGTTTCCTATAACCAGCTGCACACTTAGGTACCCAATAGGTGCCTCAAACTTCACATGTCTAAACCTAGACATTTCCAGAATTTCTATACAGGACAGTGACTATCTAGTTGGCAAGCTTATTCTTTTGTTTAGATCATATGTTTGCCTGTTGCCAGGGGGAGGAAGAGGCCAGTGGGTATTACTGAGACTAAAAGCCCTCCAAGTCACCTCCTGGTGCTCCAATGGTGTCTAAGACAGATCTCTTGTTTTCCCTAGCAAACTCATTCATCCCTTCAGGTACCTGTTTCAGACAAAAGCCCCGGAGACATCTGCATTGCCCTCCTACCCTGCCTCTTGACCTCCTGAGCATCAGCAAGAGCTGCTGAATTGTTTACAATCCTGTATATATCCCCCAACCACTTCTCAGGATCCCCGTGGATACCATTCTCTAGATCTAATCTACCATGAGTGCTTTCTGCACACCTAACTGGTCTCTCTGTTTCTCCTCTGGCCTGGCCTGTTTCTTCACCCCCTTCCTGCACTTTCCACCCAGTATATGCACACAGCAGTCAATTATGTCCTGCTGATCTAGTGTGGTCTCAAACTGTCCTATAACAAGGTACTAGCATAAAATATAACAAAAGCGAAACACCTCCAAGAAACTTAACTTGGGGCATTGAGAAAGATCAGTGTTTGTATTTCTTTGGACTTCCCAGGTGGCTCAGTGGTTAAGAACTAACCTGTCAATGCATGGGACACAAGTTCAATCCCTGGTTTGGGAAGAGTCCACATATCGCAGAGCAACTAAGCTCATGGACCACAACTACTGCAACCCGCGCACCTAGAGCCCCATGCTCCACAGCAAGAGAAGCCACTGCAACAAGAAACCTGTGCACTGCAACTGAGTTGCTTGCTGCAACTAGAGTAGGCCCCCGCAAAGCAAAGACGACCCAGTGCAGCTCCAAAAAAAAAAAAAAAGAAAAAAAGTTTTCCTCTTTGAGGCTGCAGAAAAGTGTGTTCAGGGCTCAACTTCAAGAGTCTTCTTGATTACAAATCAGATATATTTGGCTAATTTGCAATATAATTGAAAGTGAAGTTTGACAATAAGTATACTTTAAATTATAAACAGTAAAAAAAGCAAACAAAACAAAACAAAAAACGGAGTACGTTGTCTGCCAAAATGCCTTTTGTTTTTGTTGTTATTCATGGTTGCATGATTTGAAGCATCATAGAAAGACTATCAGAGGAAGTGTTTGGCGCTAAAGCATTTAAAGGACTTTCTTCTTTCTTTGTAAAGGATACATGAAACCTGGAAATCAGAAACATACTTACGGCAGCACTCAAAGTATCAAGAACTGCCCAAAGAAGGTTTATTTCAAATTAGTTTTCAAATTAAAAATAACAGGATTAAATTATACCTTTATAGTTTCTATTAGACACTTAAGAGTGGCTTGTATGTTTTCTGATTGGTTTATAAGCAGGTGTGATTCTACTATGTTCAGGATCACACCTCTCATTTCCCAGAATAATGAAGTTCAAAGTGCATTGCAATTACTTAAGGGCATATATTTTATCTTATAACATCTATAGAATTTATGGCTTCCCAGGCTGCTGCTGCTAAGTCGCTTTCAGTCGTGTTTGACTCTGTGTGACCCCAGAGACCCCACCAGGCTGCCCCGTCCCTGGGATTCTCCAGGCAAGAACACTGGAGTGGGTTGCCATTTCCTTCTCCAATGCATGAAAGTGAAAAGTGAAAGTGAAGTCGCTCGGTCGTGTCTGACTCTTTGCGACCCCGTGGACTGCAGCCTACCCGGCTCCTCCATCCATGGGAGTTTCCAGGCAAGAGTATTAGAGTGGGGTGCCATTGCCTCCCCCACCTCAATGCTACCTCTTCCTGAAATGGGTATGCCTAGCTGTGAAAGAGCAGAAGTCTTAGGCTTTTCAGATTCTTAGGACTCCTCCTCCTCTCTCAACTCCCTCAGTCAAACCAGCTGCGAAGCTCCATTCTGTCCACTTCTCTTGAATCTCAAAACCGCCACTCCCTTCCTGGCTTAACTATTTCAACAATCCCCTGTCCAGCCCCCAAATGCCTCCTTTCCTCCAAGGTACTCATTGGCCAGGACCACTATTTGAAACGTAGATGTGATTGTGGCACCACAGTCCTGTCCCACTGAACCTGCTGTGCTTCTCCATTTAAATACACCGTCTTGTCTCCCACTTTCAAGCCTGCACACACTTGGTTCCCTCCACTTGGAAAGGTTCAGGGCTTTTTTCAAATATTGGTCTCATAGGGAGCCTTCTCTGTACCCCCATATCAGAAGAGGCACCCTTCCACATTCTCACGGCCCTCCCCAGTATTTCCCCAGCATCAGTGTAACTGTCTACAACACTGCTGGGCCTACCAACACAGTGCCCCGGTGAAAGGAGAGCATATGTGCTTGTAAGTATCTGGTAAATGAATGGACTCCCAACGTTCTGTTGTCACCTACATTCCCACCGCCCTTGCCAGCATCTTGACAGGCCCATCTCAGTCTCACAGCTTAAGCACTCCGGACTCCCCAGCCTTCCACTGCCATCGCCAACACCATCATGGTGTCCTGTTTCGAACTGGAGGTGGTGGCTTCCCAGGAAGCTCAGTGGTAAAAGATCCGCATGCCAAGGCAGGAGACGCAAGAGATGCAGTCTTGATCCTTGGGTTGGGAAGATTCTCTGGAGAAGGAAATTACAATTCACTCCAGAAAATCCCATGGACAGAGGAGCCTGGCAGACTACAGCTTATGGAGTTGCAAAGAGTCAGACACAACTATGTACTCATGCGGGCAGAGAATTTCAGAGAATTTATATCTTTAGACACTTGGGCTTAAATACAAGCTATCAGATTTTTATTATTTCATCTTTACCTTACTTTGGTGTCTTACATCCCAAATTCAATTTCCTAGAGATTTCCATTGGAGAAGGCGATGGCACCCCACTCCAGTACTCTTGCCTGGAAAATCCCATGGATGGAGGAGCCTGGTAGGCTGCAGTCCACGGGGTCGCGAAGAGTCAGACATGACTGAGCGACTTCACTTTCACTTTTCACTTTCATGCATTTGAGCAGGAAATGGC
>SJYC01004807.1:0-25830 GCA_006408675.1 Madoqua kirkii | reverse complement strand
CAGGGAAACCTGGAGTGCTGTAGTCCATGGGGTGGCAAAGAGTTGGACATGACTTAGCCACTGAACAACAATAGTTCAATAACAATAGAACAACAATCAAATGACATCTAATAGTTACCAGCAAATGGAAAGGACTGGTTGAATAGAATTAAATTCCACACTTGAAGTCTTTCTTCCCCATTGGATGCTACTATGGTTCTGTTGTAATGTCTCTCTCAGACTCTACCACCTATCTCATCCCAATCTGTTTCAAAATCTTTTACTGTTTAGACATAAGGCTACATGCATTCACTGAACAACCTTAGCACCTGAGGTAGCTTGTGTGTTTTGACAGAAACAGAATTTGAAGGCATTTTCCTGAAATATCCTCACAACAGTTTTGGCAAGGAGCTTCTAAAGGAATACATTCACTTGAAAATGCTTCCTCTAAAACAGCAACTTTCAAAGATGTTCAGTTTCTCAGCAGTTCAACCAGGCATCCCATGCCATCAAGTATTTCTCTCTGCTCTCACCCAACTGAAACACAGAAAATGAACTCATGGCTGAAATCGCTCCCCAAATATGACTTAATCAACTGCAATTCCAGTTAGATTACCTGGAATAAAAACATTATATGGAACACCTCTAATCTGGTTTTCTCTCTTCCTTTATAAGAATGCCTATGAGGATCAGAGGTAAGTGCTCAAGGATGTGTTTAACCCCCCAAATTAAATAAAACAAATTATTAAATATTTATTTTCAAGTTATACGCGAGGTAATAAGGTGCTAAAGGATGATGCAAAGATACCTAAGACAGGTGTTGTCAAGGAGTTTACGGCTTAACTGGCGAGAAGAGGGATCTGAAAATTAACAAAAATATTTCAAGAGTTAAACAGGAAAGATGGGAAAGATGACTTATGGCTTGAAGGTAGTTACAGAGGTCCTTGCTGTCTCAAAGAATGATTCTAAGGTAATTAAAAAAAATAAATGCCATATACATAATTTTTGATGTAGAATGTATAAGTGTTATATCCCTCACTAGTCTTGAACCTGACTTTTTCTTAAACATTTGACTTCGTAGAACTGGGGACAACATGATAAGGGAGAACACATGGACCCATTTATTTTCTTTCCTTTTGCTTCCTTTTTCTCATTGCAAAGAGAATTTTAAGTTAAAACAAGTACACACTGTGTAAGTATAAAGGGCTGAATTTAGAACTGGATTCACATAAAGTGCAGATTTTATCTAGTACCGATCTTTGCTAATGATTCAAACGATTATAGGGAAACACCAGGCACAGGTAAAACATTCTTCACCTGGAGGAACCTGAAATAATCAGATACAATGACCCAAACATCCCTATTCATTCACATTATGATATGCTTTGGTTTCATATTCACAGAAAGGCTTTTTAAAACATTTATGCATAAATAGTGACATTGAAAGGAAGCCATTTCCATCTTCAAAGGCTTCCATTTTATAATCTGTTAATGACAAACATAGGGAAATGCTCCAGTGACCATGCCCTGTTTTCCATCTAGTCATGACTCATAAAGCCATAAATTCCAGGTTTATTTATAGTAAGTAAAATAGCCAGACCAGGTATATCCTGCTAAAAACATTTTATAGATAGGGACTTTCAGGTATCTTTCTGCTAGTTAAAGGCCATTAACAAGATTAACAAGGTCTGGGTGGTCATTAGCGTGTTTATAAGGAGGTCTGTTGAGTTGAGGTCATTCATTCCCCTCATGCCGTAGGGAATGAGTTACAAGCCTGCTGTTAATACACTCTTCTCTTCTACCTCCTTCTCTCCCTTTCCTTTCACCTCCCTTCTTCTCTCTCTCTGTACATATGCATATATATGTATATAAATATGCACAGACATACAGGTATAGATGTAAAATGGTCATAACCTTTCTTTTAGTTTTAGCTACAAAGATACTTGAGGCTTCCCTGGTAGCTCAGATGGTTAAGAATCTGCCTGCAGTGCAAGAGACCTGGGTTCAATCCCTGGGTTGGGAAGATCCCCTGGAGAAGGAAATGACAACCCACTCCAGTATTCTCGCATGGAGAATCCCATGGACAGAGGAGCCTGGTGGGCTACAGTCCATGGGGTCACAAAGAGTTGGACACAACTAAGGGACTAAGCACACACAAAGATACTTACCCCTTGAGCTTTTGCTATATATATGCTTGGCCCCTCCTGCTCCATTTAGGGTTCATTCTTCCCTATTATTTGATGGGTTTTTTTGGGCAGAAAAGTTTGTAGCACTGAAGTAAGTTAGAGTGAAGAGAAATAACTTGGCCTTATATTTGACAAAGCACACATTTATAGATTAGTATGGGGTAACTATGTATTCACATAGACATTTTTCTTAATCTTCAGGAAATACAAGTTATTCTTTACTCTCAAAACCATACGAATTGCCTGAAGTCATTTGCTGACTTTAAGTCATTACAAAAGAAAGCATAATGAATACTTGTTAGCCACCATATAGTTATAATAATAAAAAAGAGAAATCATTCTACAGTACGGTGAGATTATCCACACACAATGCATGGGGCTATCTAATGCTCAGTGTCTAGGGAAGTCAGGACTTATAACCATAGGCTATTTGCCTTGTAAGGCTAGAACCATGGGCCTGGGATTTTTGGCGAAGAGGAGACTCTGTTATTAGAAGGAGGGATGGTATCAAATTCAAGGATAAGCTCTAGTGTCAAAAAGCGTCCCAAAGAGTTGTCCTAGTCCATCTGAGTTGACCCTGTGATACCCTTCAAAAGGGCTTAGAATTGGGAGTATGGGGAACAACACAGGCTGTGGTGTCTATAACATTAGGTTATCTGTCTTGCATACTCGCATCTCCGCAAGCCCTGATGGAAGTGCCAGGAAGTGACTCAGACATCCTCCACTTTCTCAGCTTCCATAGAGGCAAGCAAATGCTTACATCATGGCTGGCCAGGTTTTTGTTTCATTTTTTGTGGCCCTTTATTGCCAAAAGCAGTATAGAGAGACTTAGGTATTGGCAAGAGCACAGTGGCAGAAGTTGATTAGCAAGGGAAGAAATACGATGCAAGGAAGAGCTAGTAGGGTAGTGTTGGTGATTTTCAAGATGGAGGCCCTACGGTGGAGGCCTGACCACACTTGCTTACACTAAGGGCCAGTTTTCAACCAACAATACTAGGAAGTTGAAAGAGCTGGGACAATAGATGAAATATATGAGTCATTATTATAAATCTTCATTTTCTATTCTGTTATTAATTTTTTTCTTCCAACTCTCAACACTTCCCCTACCAAATGGGTCCCCACCTGCATTCTCAAGAATCCTGGCTAAGTTGGCCCCTGCCATTGGGGAATAGGCAACTAACTCCCACCCAGGTGAGGAACTCCCAGCAACTTTGATCCACTAGAGTGTGCATGTGGGGGGTAAGGATAGTGATTGTGGGGGGGGGGTCCTAGTTTGGACACGAGGTGGGGCAAAGCCAACTGAGGTCACACGGTTGGTGGGAAAGGCAGAGCCGGGTCTTTATTACTGTGACTGGAGAAAGCCACCAGCCTCTCTGAGTCTCAGCCATTTCTTCTTTATTAGATATTAACTGTGGTTGTTAACCTCATAAATTGGAAGATAATAGCTAGTTCTAGCACTTAGTAGGCACATGTTACACTTAGCTTTTCATCCTGTCTTAGAGGTCATATGGACCAGAGCTATGAGATGCTCCCTTAGTAGAAAGCAAAAGACTGAGAAAATGTGAGCACACCGAAAGGAAACAAAACCACAACAAAAAAAATCCCCCAAATAGCAAAGAAGCAAGATACAAATGATTCTCTGCACTGACTATTTGACTTGCAACAGCTTTGGGGACCAAGACAGATGTGGATACGCTGAGAAAGAACAACAGAAAAAGCGACTGAAAGTTTCAGGGGCAGCAAGGAAGCTTCTCTGCTTCATCCACCTGGCAGTTCATGGTATAACAGGAGACGTAATCATTGAATGTGGACAGGGGCCTCATAGAGGACCTGTTCTTAGGAGCTTTATGGGCTGCTGAAAACAGAGAAGTTTTTTTTTCTTTTTCTTTTCTTGTGCAAGGATGTGAAAATACTGCAAGGTGACAGCACTGATGCATACGATGCACTCATTTTATTTTTCAAAAGAAATTATGTGTGTGTGTGTGTGTATGTGTGTGCTGACAACTTTTCAGAAGGAAGTATTCTAATTCCTTCTCTCTACCCTCTGCCCTCCTCCCTGTCCTCTGGAATGAGGGAGGCGAAGACTGAATGGGATTTGGAGTTTTCCCGCTGAGAAAGGGACATTTTGTGCAACCAGGTCAATGTTCAAAGGACTAATGCTCTAAGGAAATTATCCAAAGGGGAGAGGCGGTTCAGGGTTATTCAGTTATTTTCAAATGCTGTCTGGGCTGCTGCTAACCTTTGTAAAGGCCAACAGGATGTGGCTTCCCGGGGGAACAGGATAAGAAGCAATTAGAGAAGCCTAGGAGAGGCTCAGGAATGTTTGGGAATGTACAGATACCCCAAACTATATGGGAGTGCCAAGAACAAAAATAAACTAATTTGATCAAGGATATCTGTGTGCTAGAAAATATTCTAAACACATAGCTAACACTGGACATAGCTGTAACATTTTCTTAAAAACCCAGTGCTCAGTATCTATTAGATGTCAGTGAGACTTCAGTTCCATTTTGGAGAAGTTCATTCATATTCCCTACGTGTCAGAAGGGAGAATGGGTGTGAGGTTAACTAGTCACAGAGTCAGATTATGATAAAGCTGGGTTTCCAATGCAGGTTTATTTGAGGCCACAGCCCATGGTCTTTTCTACCACACAACTATGGAAGAATGGATATGTTTCACAAAGCTAGAAAAAGAAAATGAGCAACAGCTGAAATAACTTATTCCTCTTTTTTGGGGAAAGAGACCTAAATATATTTCATGAACACTCTCCCATTCCCCAAGGTGCCATGAATGAGGTAAGGGGAAATACCTGGGAAATATATCAGAATTTTTGACCTGTACACAACACTGTATTTTAGCTGCAGCATATATGTGCATATGTATATATGTTGCCACCTTTAAATATTACATATGGCACAGAATGTTATAGGATTTTTTTCTGTAAAATAAAAACATCACTATCATTCTCTTCAGACTCAGTGGCTACTATATCTCAACCCCCAAAGTAAATCTAAAGTAAGTGCTTAGTGAAACACAGAGGTTGATCAACTTAAAGCTCTATTGAACACTGCAAAACCTGAAGAATGATCATGAGTGGCATGTAAGAAAAACAAAAAGACCCCAGTTCTACTGAAACAAAGAAAGCTAGAGCTCAGAATGATTTCAGGCATTATCAGGTGGGCTAAGTCGTACTGCAAATCATAGTGTTAAAGACAGAGCAGAATCCAGACCTCAGGATTTTATATGTACCATTCAGACACTCAGCTAAGGATCATCTGCTAGGCACGGGGTTTAAGAGACCTGAGAAACTCTACAGGGCTTCCCTGGTGGCTCAGCTGGTAAAGAAGCTGCCTGCAATGCAGGAGACCCTGGTCTGATTCCTGGGTTGGGAAGACCTACTGGAGAAGGGATAGGCTACCCACTCCAGTATTCTTGGGCTTCCCTGGTGGCTCAGCTAACAAAGAATCTGCCTCCAATGCACGAGACCTGGGTTCAACCCCTGAGTTGGGAAGATACCCTGGAGAAGGGAAGGGCTACTCACTCCAGTATTCTGGCCTGGAGAATTCCATGGACTGTACTCTACATAAGACTCAGCACACTTTGTAAGTGGTAAAGAATTCGCCTGCTAAGTCTGATGTATGAAGCTGAGCATCCAAACTGGTGCTCTGTGACAACCCAGAGGGATGGGGTGCATAAGGAGGTGGGAGGGGATTCAGGAAAGGGGAGGACATATGTATACCTGTGGCCAGCTGATCCATACTTATGTATGGCAAAAGCCATCACAATATTGCAAAGTAATTGTCCTCCAATTAAAATAAGTAAATTGAAAAAAAAAAAAGAATCCGCCTGCCAATATAGGAGACTCGGGTTGGATCCTGGGGTCAGAGAGATCCCCTGGAAAAGGAAATGGCAACCCACTCCAGTATTCTTGCCTGGGAAATGCCACGGACAGAGAAAAGCCTGGTGGGCTATAGCTCATGAAGTCACAAAGACTTGGACATGACTGAGTGACTAAACAACAACAACAACAAAACTAGAGGATACGTGAGACACATTTGGGTGGTAGATTGAAATGCACACACAGACACCTGAAGATTTTTTGAAAGTAAAAGGGGCCAGGAAACTGGAAAGCATGTGCAACTTCTTGTATGCATTTGTTTATTCATTCATTCCAATATCTACTGAGCGCATGCTACCTGTGAGGTACTATGCTAGAAAAAGACACACAGCACCTATCCTCATGAACTCTATTATCTCAGTTGAGGTTCTATGTATCACTTATGAAACTGTAAGGAAAGATGTGGGATTTTTTTTATGTGAGCCTTATGAGACAGAAGATAGTAACATCTACAGCTGCCAACAAGATGTACTAAAGCAGAGGCCAGAATCAGCACCCCATATGACACTATGGCATCTCCTGGACTCTCTTTCAGTTACCATCTTAAGCTGAGCTGTTTTCAAGATCATATCATCAAGTACGCATTACCGACCATTCCTTCATTGTGGTTGCAGAGCTTAATGAGACTCAGCTAATATGCCTCTGGAAGCATCAAACTGCAGAGGAGAAAGCACAGCAGAGAAGACTGACCTCTGGGTTATCTCAGTGTAAAAGCCTTTTGAAAAGTCAGAGCACCAGGCTTCTGGCAGTGATTTCACAAATTTAATTACCCAGAGATACTCACCAGTATCCTCAAAGACTGACAGCTGATTCTCTATTACATCCACTTATTATTATCAATGGTGCTAAACAGTTAAGGAAAAAGTTGCACAGTATTTGTCCTTCCTATCCTGGTAAGATTGATGGTGCAATAAGAAACCTCAAGGGCAATATGAAGATTCATTTTCATTCCTCTGGAAACTATTATAAATAATTTCTCTTTCAAAGTCAACATTCATAAAATCAGGAAATGTCAGGACTGGAAATAACCTATGATATCATGTGATTCAGCCTCTTCAGGTGACAGATGGAGAAACTGAGACTCAGAGAAGATAAGTGATTCACTTTTGGTCAAATAGTTAATAGGAAAGTTGAAAGCAGACTTCAAGTCATCTGATACCTGGTCTATTTACTATTTCTCCTATTTTATAGTGTCATGTCAGCTGCTAAAAGGTGTATTTTGAAGAAAAACATACACGTGAAGGATCTGACCAAAAACAGCACAAACTATATTCTGAGAAAAACTAAAGACACCTTTGCCAATCCCAACCAACATTCAAACTGAACATCTGAAGATTAGAAGCATTCCTAGAATGGTAAGATATCATGAATGAGACATGGGGGAATGTTTGCTTAGTTAGATATCATAAAACAGTGTTTTTTTTTTTTTTAATAATAAGAGCCCACCTCTGGACTTCTCTGACAGTCTGGTGGTTAAAACTTTGCCATCCAACAAAAGGGGTGCAGGTTTGATCTCTGGTTGGGGAGCAAAGAACCCACAGGACACAACCAAAAAACCAAAGCATAAAACACAAGCAATATTGCAACGAATTCAATAAAGACTTAAAGAACTCGTCTCATCAGAAGGGTTTCCACCACATTCTAACCAACAGATATTTAGCTCTTGACTGCTGTTACAGCTGATACATAGCTAACTATTGCTCCCTCTCTAAATAAATATTACGTAGTGAAATAGAAGTCAATAATTCAGAGGAACAAATAAACTCAGTGCAAACTTGAAGCAAAACAACTCCTGGCACAAATAATAGGGAGCTGGAGCAAGAATGAGGGCAAGATATGCTTTAAACATGGGAGGTAGTTGGAATCTGAAAAACTGCCCAGAAAATTGAAATTGAGGCAATATAGTATGGAGGGAGGTGGTGTCAAAATTCAGATGCTACTGGAGTTAGGGAGTACGGGTACTCAGAGCAAGATTCATCAGTGTAACTGTGAAAAGATCAACAGGGTACAAGAGGACACAAACAGCAAAACGTAAGTGTAGGCTGATGGCCAAAATTTCATGCCGAGAATCAAATGCTGGCTCTAGTAGAACCACAGGGATGGTAGCCATAGGAATATAGGAGAGTGAGAACTCCAGTCAGTCAATTTGGCAATGACACAGCAATAGCAGTAAGAAATGCTGAGTGAAGAGACTGTCAGCTTCAAACAGGGAGATTTTATATCGTATTTTGCTAAGCAGAAATCAGCAGAAAGTGATGAGCAGCTCAGATGCAACAAGTGGCTGGAGAAACATGCCTGGGATTGAGAATGGAGAGGATAGATCAAGGTTATTAGACATACACAGCAATGTAGACAACATCCAAAATAACTAGCAGGAAAAGACACTCCTTTGACCTGAGTTGTTTCTTGAACATTGTATGTTAAAAAGAGCTGAACAATAAGGATGTTCCCCAGAATCCCATTTTTCATGCTTTTGTGAAGTGCTTCAGACATATTTATAATGATGCCATGTACTGCTGGTGCAATGTACTGCTGGTGACTGAGTCAGCAGGTTTCTCCCAAGCTTCATTACTGAATGCCTCCCAATATTTAGCAACCACAGCGTCTTTGCAGGAGGAAAGGACCAGCTTGTCTAAAAATCAAATCCTTCCTAAGAGACAGCTGGCAGAAATAAAAGGTCAAAACTTGATCTGGTATTACACATAAGTAGCCACAAACCAACCTTCTGCTAGAAGTAATATATGTATGACCTCAATTGGTTTCTCCATTTGTGCATCAATGGGAGACTGTGAATAGCATTTACTTTCTTCATGAGTGAACAGAGACTAGAGATGATGCTAACAAATTTAATAACCAATATTTGGGCCATTCCAGTCATGACACCCCAAGGAAGATATAACAGAGCTGGAGAAGATCCAGGGAAAAACAACTAAGATGATCAAGGGAAATGCTTATCTTTCATTCAAGGGCAGACTGAAAGCCTAAAAAGGATTAGACTCTCAGACTGGGAAGATGAAAATGAAAAGGAGGTAGTGAGGGGATGTGAGATTAAAGTCGACTCTGGGTAAACAGAATTGTATTCAGTGAATTTCATAGCACTTAATTGGGGCCGCCCCTTGAGGTTAAGGAATGTAGATTAAAGAGAAACTGAAGTACATCTTTATTTATTTATAGAGAAATCAGTACGTTTATAGAACTTATTTCTAAGACAGGACTGAAGGGGAGGATGGGAAAAGTTTAAGAAATCACTGGATATACTCAATGCCAATAGACTGCACGGTGCATTATAAAAAATGATCATGATGCATCCTGATATTTTTGAAATGAAAATTACTAGGTTAATCGACAACACAGCTATTGTTGTTTGCATGTGGGTCGGACTTCTGGGCTAGTTGCCCTGTGCATCTAACCTAGTGTGCGATTTCTTATGCTCTTATTATGTCATCTATGAAAAAACATGTTGCATGCAAGTTTGGGATTCCTAAATTCTTCTGACAGTCCAGAACACAGAAAAATAATTTTCTAACTCATTAAGAAAGCAAGAGAGAGTCCCAGCTCTTGGCTCTGCATGGTTTACCCATATGGGAGTCTGCAACATAAAAAGGTGAAAGAAATTCTAACAGAATGCAGCAGCTGGTTAAAGGCTATTATATTGAAATTTTCATGAGTTTGACAGTAGGCCAAAAAACTACAAAATGGCAGAGATGGAAAAGGAAGTTGTAACAGGTTGAACATTGTTGGTGATTATTTTTCCAGTGGCAATGAAAGCTGTAATCAAATAACCTGAAAGAGAGGCTGGCAAGGAGAAGAAGAGCCCCAAGGGGAAGGGAAAATGAAGACTGTAACAATGATGTACACTGCGGACTAATAAACTAGACAAACATGTAGTTTGAAGTTTCAAAATCAAGGTTCTTAGCACCATATGAAAAGCCAGTGTTAGGATACAGGCGTAAACGTTAGTTGATTGGCTATCTAGAGCAGAAGATATTGTTACAACCTCAAGGATGAGTGGCCGACTCAGCAACTAACTGGAACTGTGCTACTGGTATAGAAACTTCTTGTTATGTGGATGATCGGTTTATTTCAATGTTGAAAATGAACTATTATGTAGCATTAAAAAATATCCAGAGGAAACACTTGTTTCTGCAGCTGGACATATGTGGTTAAAAACTCTTGCATGGAGATCAGGACAAATAAGATGAGGACAAATGGCAGCTGCTTGAAATGATGTCATTACAAACACTATCATTATTGTTATTTGTGGACCAATAAGGTATCTCAAACTATGAATGGCATCTACCAGGGCATGAGGCCCATTGGATCTTGTACAAAGTCATTTGGTATAAGCAGAATATTTTAGAGAGTAGTAATGTACAATAATAAATCACAAAGGACATCAATAATCTGTTTATGGACAATGTTCTGAACATGTGTTCTCCGTATATTATGGCTCAACATTTTAAGAGTATATTTGAGAAACTGCACAATCTCTAATTTCAAGGAGATTATAATTATATAGAGAACTGATTTCTGTAAAGTTTCAGGGACATATTTGAGAAACTAGGTAATTCTTCATTCCAAGGGACCGATCACTTCAGAGGTTTTAAGGTCTCCATCCTCACCTCTCTGCTCATTTTCCTGTCTATTGTTCTATATTTCTTACCATTAAACTAGGAAGAATAATCATGCTAAATCAAACATCAAGACCAAAGCTCCTATGGTACCTGAGAAACTGGAGTAGACTGAGAGGGCATATGTGAAGCTAATTCACAGTGGAAAAGTAGAATTTCTGTGTTATTTTTAAAACTGAGAATTTATATTCTGTTAATAATGAAAATAAATAATTTAAAAAATAAAGATTAAACTTCTTGAAAAAGAAGGCTGAGATCTTAAAGATTTTGAATTTGTACAAGACCATGGAACCAGTTACACACTTTTGATTCCTAGAGTTAAAAAGGAGCTTAGATGTCATTTAGTCCAGCTCTTCATTTGAGAAATGAGAAACCAAGCTTTGTACAGGTGAAGTGACTTGCCCTAGGTCATACAATCAACTAATCACAGAGTCAGGACCAGAAGTCAAGTTTTCTTATTCCCAGATCTGTGCCCCTCCCAAAATCGCCACCATAATCTTCAAGTTGGTGAAGGAGCTCTGGACAAACAGAAAGAAAAAATAGAGAGTGGCTGTCCTCTGATCCTATCGAGGAGCAGTAAGAGTCTAAGATATAGGGAGGAATTACAGCTTTTCTGGAATTCGTTTTCTTTCCATTTTTTTGGACCAAATTCATTTCCACTGCTTCACAGCACTGTGCTGGGATCTTTCAAAGGAGATGTAACATCAGGGAGAAGATACATATTTAGGGAAAGGAAAGTGGCATGGGGGGGGGGGGTAAACTCTAGAAATCCCATGAGACACTTAATGAACTCCAAACAGGTAACAATTTGGATAATTATGGCTTAAAGATGTCTCAGACTCTCAGGTGATCCTAACATCTGGGCTACAAAAAGAGTTTTTACTTTAGCTCATAAAGGAATTGGATAAAGTGAGAGTTTTAGAAATGGATTGAAAAAGGAGCAGGTCTTAGTCAGAAATGGAAATCTGTAAGACATTGATGTAGGAGACGACTGGGAGGAATTTGGATAAAATGGCTCCACAAAATATATAGTGCATGTAAAGCAATACAGTTCATGTCTAAAAATCAGTACATTATTTAAGAGAATGGGTGATTTTAAATAGGTATTAAACCATGTACTTTAGAGTGACTAAATAATTATATACAACAAAAATAATAAAATCAAATTTGAAATTAGAAAATTTTAAGTAGGATCAAAACACACTGAAGTAGAATTTTTAAAGTGAGAGAAATCCTATCTGGAAAAATTTAGTAAGACCATCTTTCCTAAAGGATATTGCTCTCCTTGAGGAGCCAAAAACATCCCCTCAATCCCATTCTTCTGAGTTAACAAAATTGAGGCATGAAATCCAATTTCTTGAGAACTGTAGTAATGAAAATCTAGGACTGCCCTTATTGCTTGAGAACTGAATTATGAAGGATTGATGGGCAGTAGAAGAATAAAAACAGACTCAATAAAAGATGGCAGGCTGAAAAGATGGAAAAACATTTCATATTTTTAGTCAGACTGATAGTGGAAGCAAGTTCAAAGACTTAAGTTGGTATGGCAGACTATTTCGTGAATCTGATTTATTTAAATTGTTGTTGAGTTGGCTAACCGAAACTTAAATTTAAGCTGGACTCAATTACACAATTGATGAGTAACTGTTAAGGTACCATAATAACTCAGTACTCTCTCTCCTCTCTCTTTCATGGCAACCCAATGTATCATAATTTGTATTTCATACAGCATCTTGCAGAGGTGCTTCTAAGAACCTGTATGCCTTTGACTGACATAAATAGCCCCTGAAAACAATATCGTTTTTGTTGTTATGTGAAAAATGCTGAGTGCTATGTGTTGAGAATGAACACCTTAGCTCCACAAATCCAGAACTATTACTGCCTGCCTTTGGGCACATCAAGTATTTATTCACCTAAAACAGTCTGTGGACAGACAGCTGCAGACACCTTCCATCTTTGTCTAAAGAAGAAATGTGGGGAAAATCCCTGGATAAATAAAATTGTTCTTGTAAGTATTCACTGCCACTCTCCATAATATTATAGGCAGCTTCTATTCTATTGCACAAAATCCACACCATCTCCAATCACAAACCGTAACATGTATGCTGCGTTAACTGAACTTTTCTGAAAGGTACCTCCCTGTGGCATCAGCAATTTTCAGTGGTCACTGTAGCATGAGTTACTTATCCAAGCTTCTATGGGGAAGAAAGAACTAGGTATTGTAGGCCAGGCTAACGTCGAGTTTTAAAAATAAATTCATCTGTGAATATACATATTAGCCAAAATACATGTCTCTTTAAGAACTTGATGTTTTCAACTTACTTGATATAGTAGGGCACTTTGTTTGGTGAGATGGCTCTCTCCCAGGGACCCTGGACAGAAGCTAAAAGAAGAGGGGAAAGAAAGGCAAAGAGGTCAAGTTCACGGCAAACAAGAAAGACAGCATTAATCTCCAGAATTACAATTTTACACTGATATTGGTCTGTTTGTTCAGTTGCCCGTGAAGACAGGACGGATTAACGTGCTGTTCTGAAGTTTCTGTCCTGATATAAGTGAAATTGAACTCATTCAGGCACAAAGATAAATGCAAAGGAAAAAAAAAAAACACAAAAAACGTTCCACTGCTATACCTATAGAGCAGATAAGAAACTGAATGTGTACAGATTTTCCCTTATGTGTCTCCACTGGGTGCTGTTCTTATAACACTTCTTGTTGCTGTTTTGCAGTATCTTTTACTATTCGATTGACTGGGTTTTATTAGTTTAGCAGCTGAAACACCCTTCTATGATATATTTATATTCTAAGTTATTGACACTAAAGTACTCCACTTATCACTCTGATATGCTAGTTTTCCTCTTTATTTGGTTTGAACAGAATTCAATTTCATTTACTGATGACATGTTTTAATTGTTGCCTCAAAAATCTCAGGTGACCAGCATGATCTGATTAGAAAAGATAACCCCAAGTGAGAGAATGGCACCTGATAAAGTGTAATAAAACTTTGGTGACGAGTGATGGATCCTACAGGCGAAATTAAATTTCACATACTGGGAATTCGTTTCATAACAACTTGATTGTATATCATTCAAATAAACCACTTTTAAACTGTGTTTTAAATGCTTAACTTGTAGTGCTGGGTTTTTTTTTTTTCTTTCTTTTCCCAAGTTGAACAACCTTTATGTGCAGTTTAATATGATGGGGTTTTTTGGCTTAAGAGAAAATGATCATGTTAGGAGACATTATACCATTTCCTTAATAATAAAATCTTCCTCCAGAACAGAATTTTAAGAAACTCCAGTTTTTAGACATAGAATTGCATCAAGCATATAAGTATAAGAAGCATTCTTATTAACAACCAGTAATTTTATGTGTATGTCCATTTCCCCCCTGAATTTTCATCCTGCTTATAAGTTGAAGCACAGCTGATATTGACCATTACTTCCTCCTATGAAAATCTCCTTTCTAAACTAGTCTCACAGGAAATTCAGCCCACAGTGTATTGAGATATAAGAAAACGTCAAAGCTAATATATCCTTGACCACACTGCATAATATGAAAGAACAGCTTCTAATAAAACTTTGCCCATTGCCAACAATTTAAGGGTAATGAAACTATAGACTCTTTGTTTTATATAGAGTAATAGAGGGCTCAAACCACCCAACCTTCAACGAGACATGCTGCTTTGTACCTTGGCGATATGCCATTTAACAGATATAAGACATGAATCTGTATTTAGCTGCTAATTATGCCTTTTCATTTTGGTGGACAGATTTTTAATGTGGAGGAAAAAGACATTTATCTGTTGTTTGGAAGTAGTCTCTGCCTTCAAACTCTCCCTTTCTTTTTCTATTCTTCTCTCTTTCACCTTTGTCATTGTCTGCCCAACTCTCCTC
This sequence comes from Madoqua kirkii, assembly GCA_006408675.1. Classification (NCBI taxonomy): domain Eukaryota; kingdom Metazoa; phylum Chordata; class Mammalia; order Artiodactyla; family Bovidae; genus Madoqua; species Madoqua kirkii. The sequence continues at coordinate 11,242 of SJYC01004807.1, read as the reverse complement.
TTGTCCATTATTCTTCTCTAGGACACAATTTTCTTGACCAGATTAGTACAAAGAGTAATAAGACCCAATCTGAGGACTTAGGCTGAACTCCCTGAGCCGACTGGGCAGTCTGCTCTTATGGGAACTTAAAAACCCAAGCCTTCTCTAGCAGGAAACATGGTGGAGAGCCAGAAATCATGGCTCCTGGTTGCTCGGGGTGCCTACTTCTTAAAACCATAGCATGAAATCAGAAGGTAGAGGAGAATTCCAGGGAGCACTTGGTCCAGTTTGCATTGGCTGTATTGCCAAGGCTATGGATGGCTAAGCAGAGAAGGAATGGTTCTTCTTTTCATCAAGATTGCTATGGGCTAAACTGCACCATTTGTCTGATCATCCTTCTCCAGTTCCCTATTATTCTGTTGCTGTTCAGTCACTCAGTCGTGTCCACCTCTTTGCGACCCCATGGACTGCAGCACGCCAGGCTTCCCTGTCCTTCATCATCTCCTGGAGCTTGGTCAAACTCATGTCCATCGAGTCGGTGATGCCATCCAACCATCTCATCCAGAAAGTCTGATCTGCAGGCTGCTGAGAATGTCCTCTGATAGCAGAAGAGTCTGTTCTACTGGCTGCTGGGTGGGGTGCTCGCTGGGTAGGGGTGCTCTGCCTGAATGGAACAACCTTCAAGCAGAAAATCTAGCAGGAAACAGAGGAAAAGTGGAATGCCTGCTGAGCGAACGGCCAGACCCACCCCAGGCATCTATAGTGGACTTTGTACAGTTAAACATTAAAAGGGAAAGAAAATTCCCCAGAAAATGCCAGAGTAGTAGTTAAGAATATGCTTGAATTAAAAAGCTGAATGGATATAATAAAAAAAATTCTACAAAAAAGTGAGTTCCAGATCAATATGAAATTTTAAGCTCTTGTAATTGGAGTTTTTATTAATTTTTATAGAGAGTATAGAAATTATATATGAAAATGGTGAATTTTTTTACCTTCTAAAATAAAAGCTCGTTGCCTTTCTGTGTAGCTATTAAACATATCCAATGGTGAGATTCAGTGAAGCTTTTGTGCTGAAAGATGTTTTTCCCTCTTTGACTCACAATTCATAAATGCACCTAAGCAACTGCTTTGCAGTCATCGTTTGAAAGTCAGAAATTTTATACCAAAAAATGTCCTTGATGCAATAAAAAAGAAAAATAACAGCCTTCCTCCATCTTGCCCCTGCCCTCTGTCTCTACCACATACACGGCAACTACTTGATTTAGAAATAACACACAATTGGACAATGGTTCTATGCGATTGGAATCATTACTCCTCCTCAGGAGATTGCTAAAAGGTTGTTGAGCAAAAGCTCGGGGCTGCTGGATTCTGGTTTTGCATATATTCCAAAGTTGGTCAAATATATGGTAACTCTTGTAAATGTGTTTCAGAATTATCATTTCACTTCTCGAAGGAATGCCAGTGCCAACAACAGCTGTTTCTTATCTCAAGGTACCAGTGGAAGCTTGTCATCCCTCACAAAGCTAGCCTACACGATAGGCGACACATCTCTTATGCCTGACGTGTCCATTTTTACTAGCCCATCACATGCAGATTTACTGGCAAATAGTTTTTATGACACTCTGCTGTCCTTTGTTATTTTCTTATACAGATGTTTCTATAACTACTACATGTAATTCTAATGCAGCTTTGTGATTCAGATTCTCAAGGGTAAACACCATCCATTATCATACGGCAGCAGCACTGTGTGGTATTGTCTATTGAATTTAAATAGCAAACTACACATGAGTTTATTTATTCCAAAACCTGCATTTCCCCTTGGTTACAGAAGCAGTATGATATCAACAGCAAGAAAGGGCAATGGTTCTACCTTCAAATGTCTTTCCTCCCTCAAGGTGACAGGATTCAATGTTATGCCTGAGGTGTTTTTGAAAATCACCAACATAGGCTCCACTGTTTCGGGGAAGTTCTCATTTCTACTATTTCTAATGCATGATGAACAGAATGGGCCAAGGGGAAGCACCCTGGTGTTAAGCCCTATTTTAATCAACACAGGGGCCTAACCAGAAAATTAGAAAGAAAGCTAATATTATTTAATCTGTGCCAAAAACACACTCTCTGGAATTCAGACCCTCCTACATTATCTTTCTACCTTTGAAGTTATTGACATAACTTGGGTCAAAAGAAAGTGGGGACAGTTTACAAAAATAAATAAAACCCACCAATTCACTGGGGACAAAAGAGAAACCTCACCTGTGGGGGTTATGAAAAAGGCAGTGGGGAAGATAGGCCAGCTCAGAAGCATGCAGATTCCAAGGATGGTATTTATGGACTCAGTCTATCAAGATCAACTCGAGAGCAACATTTCTCAACCTTTCCCCACTCTCTGTCCCCAATTCCAGGTGTCTTTTCTTTCTAAGAAGATCAACACAGAAAACATCTTTATTTCTCTTCACCGAACTTCCATGTACTGAAGTCTAATTTTTCCATTCTATTTTTTGCTTCTGATCACCCTATGCACAGATATACTATATCTGTATCAGTTTCTGCATTGTATGTATCTTGCTTCACATATAAAGAGAATGAGTTTTACATCTCCCCAAAACCAGCAATATCACTTTGTTGAAAATTCTTGATCTAGAAGAAGTGATGGGATGGGCTGGGGGAGAAAGGAAAATCCCTCTCTGTGCCTGAAATTTGACTTCAAATAGCTCATTTGATATAGTCAGAGTGACTTGTAAGGTGGGTATTATTATTTTTATTTTGCAGATGATCAAACAGTTAAGATCACATGGTAAGACATGTCTAAGGTCATAAATCAGTAAATATTAGATAGTAATTTTGGTTTATTACTCAAAGTTAAAGTCAGATGATTCAGGAAATGGAGAAAACACAGCTATCGCATGTCTACTCTGTACCACGCGTTCTATGTTTCTTAATGTATTCCTTCCAAATGCCCACCATGGTCACGCTATTCCACTGTTACACATAAAGCAACCCACACTCAGAAAGTCAGTAAACTAACTCAGCTAGTAAAGGGTCACACAGCTAGTAACAAGTGTGTCCTGGATTGCCACCAAGTCTCTTTGGTAACAGCATTTGTAACTGTTGGGTGCAGCAATGTTCCCAAGGTCCTGAGAATGTTAGCTGAGGGTATTCAGGTGAGGCTCCTGGGAAAGTTCTTTCAAAGACTGACTGAACTGAAAGGCAGCTTTGCCCTTTTCCCACCTGCCTTCTTCCTGCCTTGGATGTGATGATGTTCGGAGCTCTAGTAACCAGGGGAACAGAAGCCGTCCTGGTTGCAGCTCCCCAGAAACAGACAGGCACAAGGGTCTGAGTGTGAGGAGTTAAGAGTCCTGATGGAGGGAAGCACTGGGAGGAGAGCTGAAAGTGAGTCAGGAAAGGGAAGAAAGCTGATCAAGGGTGCTTTACTGCTTTGGGCAGCTGGGGCTCAGTGCAGCTGGGGCTTCAGTGTAGGACACACTTAAGAGTCATCCCCTGCACACCCAAAGGGCAAGGGAATGGTGAATTTAATAAATAAATATTTATTTATTGCTTGAGGGCTATTCCTGGAGGGTGGGAAAGCTTTAACTGCCCGGCACTTCCGGTATGCCCTTGTGCTGGTGAGCAGGTGCTGATGGCCAGAGATGCCCTTACAGGCAGAGCCACAGGTATGTGTAGTTGGAAGTCTAGTTTTGGTGAGCCTGGCTATGGTGAATGCCAGAGGGGATATGGGCAGGACCCTCCCAACTTAGGCTACAAGAATTATGCACTACAAATGGCTGAGAAAAAGGGAGGTTCAAGAGGATGAGGATATATGTATACATATAGCTGACTCACTGTGTTGTACAGCAGAAACTAACACATAAGAAAGCAATTATACTCCAATAAAAAACAAATAAAAATTTAAAAGTATATGAGAAATCTGTTTTTTCAACTTTATTTTCTTAAAGTCTTTTATTCTTTGACTTTTTAATTCAAAATTTTAAACTTTTTGTTTTATATTGGAGTATCGCCAATTAACAATGTTGTGATAGTTTCAGACAGACAACAAAGGGACTCAGCCATACATATACATGTAACCATTCTCCCCCAAACTCCCCTCCCATTCAGGCCAGATAATGTGGAGCAGAGTTCCCTGTATCATATAGCAGCTCCTTGTTAGTTATCCATTTTAAGTATAGCAGTGCATATATGTCCATCCCAAAATTCCTAACTATCCCCTCCTCCCATACTTACTGCTGGCAACCTTAAGATTGTTCTCTAAGTCTGTGAATCTATTTCTGTTTTGTAAACATGTTCATTTGTATCACAGAGAAATCTAGTTCTTGACCAATATGTAGCTATCATTTCAGTTTATCTCTCAATTTCTGTGTGAGAAACTTAGAGAGTCCTACTTTGTGCAAGTCACTGTTATTTGAGTTTTCTGTTATATGCAGCCAAACCTGCTTCTAACTAGCCACTTTCACCTACCCAGACCATCTGTGGTTGCTCACATCATTTTAAACAACTGAACAGTATTCCATTAGTGGAAGTACTAAATTGTATTTTAGAAGTTCCCTCTTTGGGATAATTTAGGTTGTTTCTAGTTTTTCATTGGTATAAGTAAGGCTGCAATGAACATCTATGTAGATAAATCTTTGCACACATCTTTGTTAATTTTCTTAAGTAAAATTCCTAGAAGTATATTTACTTGATTCAAGGATATGAACATTTTAAAGGCACTTTATATAAATTATGTTCTTGCCAACAGGAGTCTTTCTTTACTGGTCAAGGTGGGAAGAGAAAATCTACAGTCCACAACAGGTCAATGGCATTCCATTGGTACAATTCTCAAGGCATGTTAGATATTTTGTGTAATTCAATGGACTATTTGAGAACATACCTTTCCCATCTCCTGTTTCCGTGATACATAATAAACGTTTTGAGATCAGAAAGGCATTCAGCACACTGGCATTCTATCTCAAATCCCAGCTCAGAGTCTAGAGGGGTATCTGGATTACTAAGGGTATTCAGAACACAGATTCAGAAGGGCTGGATTTGAGTCCTGACACCATCATCACTGCATGATCTTAAGCAAGTTTTGTTTTCTCCCTGAGCCTTATTTTTCTTATATGCAAAATGGGAATAATGATATCTCCCTAGTGAAATGTTATCAGGATAAAATGAGAAAATCAATATGAAATTGTTTTGCAAAATGTTAATCACCATACAAATCATGTTGCTATCACATAGTTATGAAATGTTGGCTGAATAGTAGTAGTCCTGGAATCAATCTCTTTGTCTCAACCAGGCAGTGTTTGTCTTTCACCTTCAGATCCAGTTTTAACTACTATGAATGTGCCTCATATAGTATAAAGTGGGCCAGAGAGAAAAGTCTTTCAACATTATCTAACTGCCTAGGCTTGTGGTAACTTTTTTCTTCATCTTTGTCTGCCTAGACCAACACCATCTTCGCAACAGAATCCTCATTCTTTAGGTAGACCGTTTGTCCAGTATTCATCAGTGTGAGTGTTGAGCAGATTAGTTCATATATGATACAATGGGAAATAGCAGGTCATAGACTGTTTTATATCAGGGGATTTGGATGATGAAAAGATAAGATTGTTCTTGAGGTACTATATACACAAGAGGCTATACAGATTAGAGGTAGGAGAGTGGAGTTTGAGAGGTAGTTCGTAAGTGACTTTGGTGTCCAGTGAAAGCAAGAAATCATAGATGACTCTGTACTTCTAAGATGTATTTAGTAGGCAATTAAGAGTTTCACTGATAGGAAAAATAAATTGGAAGGTGAATTTCAGATAAATTATGTGTTTAGATGAAAATACTTGGAAGATGGGTCTTTTCACTGAAACTCAAGTGAAGGATCAAGACTGTAAGTACTATATAGTAGCCGAAGCTATAAAAATGGCTGAACTCTGTTTTTAAATCTTTATTTATATTTATTTGGCTACACTAGGTCTTAGTTGTGGCATATGGGATCTCGTTCCCTGACCAGAGATGGAATCCAGGGCCCCTGCAATGGGAGTTCAGAGTCTTAACCACTGGACCACCAGAAAAGACTCATGGCTGGACTCTTTTAAGGAGAGAAGGCTGTCAAAGGAATTATACCTTGTGGAATGCACCAAAATGGTAGTGGCTATAGAAAGGCTGCCAAAAAAGATAATGTAGAAACTAGAGTGAAGTAGGGTGAAACACAAGGATAGCCAGATGGTGAAGTATGAGCTACAGTGATTCCAATGGACTAAGGGTATAAAGAAATGTGTATGGCTCACAAGATCACTGTTGATCTCAACAGAGCAATTTTATAGGAGTGCTGAAGACTGAACCAGATCAGACAAGTTGATGGAGCAGGTAGACAGAGGGGAAGTAGCAGTGTTAGGTCCTAACTACGTGTTTGAGAAATGGTGTGTGACAGGAGAAAAATGTGAATGCAGCGGGGGGTCATCTGAGGTTAGTCACACCTCTCTTCTGTCCTATAAACCAGCCTGTTATATCCATTTATTTATGGAATTTGTTTCTGGTCTCCTTTATAATAATTCTCCAGGCCAGAATACTGGAGTGGGTAGCCATTCCCTTCTCCAGAGGATGTTCCCAACCCAGGGATTGGACCCAGGTCCAATTGCAGGTAGATTCTTTACCAGTTGAGTCACAAGGGAAGCCCTTATAATAATTAATTACATGAAAAACTTATTTCTACTTTTTTCACTTCCTAAGGTCATAATCAAGATTATAATACAGGATTTCAGTTTTCATTTAGTTATTAATAGCAAATGTATGTGTATGTATAGATTATTTTCCCCCACCACAATTGCTTTCTGTATGGTTTCTGTTTTCTTTTGATGTGATCCATAGAGCTCCTGTAGCCAGAGTAAGTTTTCTGTCATTTAAATGAAAGGTCAAGTTAAATGTAACACTTTCCAAGACATTAAATTAAAATAAAAGTAGTATTTTATATATCTATACCATATATCAAAAGTAAAGACTCAATGAAAACTTTAAGATCACTTACTAAACTTTCAAAGATAGGCAGGTTTTCCATAAAGATTTCAACAGCTGAGACAGATGGGCTACATTCCAGAGGGGAAGGTCACGAGAGTGATGAATGAGACCTCTAATGTCTGGCATGGCTGTGAAAATCTTTATGGCTAACTAAAATTCCTCACGAATAACAACCTGTAAATATTATATGAGCTGTCAGGCAGATAACACTGAGCTCTGAGACCATTGCACATGGTGAACAGAATGCCAGACTGTGGGATTTGTCAGTAGATTGCCAGGTCATTTAGAAGCTCAGGTTTACATTTGATCTGGGAAGACAAGAGTTCATACTAAAGTCTCTGGCAAGGTGACTGAGTTGAGAAGATAAACACTAGATCTAATATCCAGTGCTGCTGGCTGTACAACCCCACAAAGACCAATATTTGGTAACATGACTCAAGAGAAAAGCTCCTTCAAACTGACTTATACCAAGCTCCAGGAATCTCATTGTGATGATTAAGACAGTAAGAAAGAAAATCAAGCCTCATAAGGCTCATATAGGAGGACAAGTGCCTATGTAAGTTGAGCCATGACTGACTCATGGACCTTCTGATAATTTCAAACAGAACTGGTGGACTCTATTACCACAGCTATGGCTTTTCCAGTAGTCATGTACAGATGTGAGAGTTGGACCATAAAGAAGGCTGAGCACCAAAAAATCGATGCTCTTGAACTGTGGTGCTGAAGACCCTTAAGAGTCCCTTGGACTGCAAGGAGGTCAAATTGGTCAGTACTAAAGGAAACTAGCCCTGAATATTCACTGAGAGGATTGAGGCTGAAGCTGAAGCTCCAATACTTTGGCCACCTGATGCGAAGAGCCAACTCATTGGAAAAGACCCTGATGCTGGGGAAGATGGAAGGCAAAAGAAGAATGGGGTAGCGGAGGATAAGATAGTTAAATAGCATCACCAACTCAATGAACATGAATGGAGCAAACTCTGGGAGATACTGGAGAATGGAGGAACCTGGCAGGCTGCAGTTCCTGGGGTTTCAAGGAAACAGACATGACTTAGCAACTGAAAAGTAGCAACATTAACACAGCACTTTCCTCTGGGTAAAGGCAGCTGAGGTCTTTAGGCCATCTGGGTTAGTCAGGTTACTAAGAAGTCAGTGTAATAATTCCAGGTGCCTTCAATATCTCTCCAGATGTGCTTTTAAAAGATAGCAGGCAGTCAACACCATTTGCTGAATACTCTCTGTGTGAACGGTATTGCAACAGGCATCAGAGAAATTTCAAGGAAAGTAAAATTTGAAATCTGAGCCAGTGGGAAGCAACTGGCTATATCATGTAAGAAATGAATCACCAGTCTATGTTCAATGCAGGATGCAGGATGCTTGGGGCTGGTGCACGAGGATATCCGGAGGGATGATGTGGAGTGGGAGGTGGGAGAGGGGTTCATGTCTGGGAGCTCATGTACACCCGTGGTAGATTCATGTCAATGTATGCCCAAACCAATACTGTACTGTAAAGTAAAATAAAGTAAAACAAAAAAACCCAAATGATTATAAATGAGATGTATATCCATTTAGAAAGCAAGATGAGTGAGAAACAGTTAAGAATATGATAGCAATAAAAGTGATAAGAGGGAGGGAGAAATTCAACTGTGGCATCAGTTCTTTACTCTACTATAAAAGAATTAAATATCTATACTGGAGTCATAGCCACAGGACCAGCAGAGTGTGTTTCCCAGCCCCTTGACCTTGATCATATGAGTCACTTTGGCCAATGGAGCTTCAGCAGACATGGTATGAACAGAAGATTGTCTTCTTATGCTCTGATGAGTTACCATGAGCACATGACCAGATGGCCTCTGGTCCTTCAGCCCAGACCTCAAACCTCAATACATTTAGGGACAATCAGAACTGATCTAGCAGCCAATCTATAGGGCAAGAGGGCGAGACTACAAGGGTGAGAGGGTGAGGGTGAGAAGAACGTTAAAGAGATTAAAGAATAGAAAAATATTCATAAGCCAAATCACTCCTATTTACTAGTCACTTCCTCTACTATCTTCCAAAACACTAATGGGGATTATCCCCTTTAGCTCTGCAGCTGAGACTTGGGGGTTGCCCTCACTAGCCCCTGGAACCCCTTCTCTGAAGCTGAAACTCTGTAGTGGTTACTTAAATTATGTTATTAAACTTCTCTCATCTCAGTTTTCTCTTCTGTGAAATGGAGACAATAATAATCCTTATTTGGGGAACTTCCCTGGTGGTCCAGTGGTTAAGACTGTGCCTTCCAGTGCAGGGGATGTGGGTTTGATCCCTGGTCGGGGAACTAAGATCCCTCAAGACATGGGGCAACGAAGCCTATGCATTGCAACTACTGAGCCTGTGGTCACAACTAGGGAGAAGCCTGCACCAGGACTAGAGAAGGCCACCTGCTGCAACAAAGACGCCACATTCTGCAAAGAAGACCTGACACCGACAAAGAAAGAAATATATATATATATTCAAAAAATAAGCTTTATTTTATAAGGTTGTTGTAAGGGTTAAACAGGTTAATCCATGCAAGATGCTTTGCTCAGCCAGTGTTAAGAGCAGAGAGTGCTCAGTTTCTTTTTCCTATCCCTGCCCTTATTATCATCATAATTTATATAGTGAGCTATCAAGATATTTATTCCATTAACTGACTCACTGCCAGTGTGAGGAATCCCAGGGAAACCAGGCAAATGAGAGACTCTATGGTGCTACAGTTACCCTGACTGTTAACCTCCAAATCATCGGCCTAGCAAACAACTCCTCTAAATAACCCTGCTTTCTCCTTTTCCAGCCAGTTTCTGACTCTTCAAAAAATTGTAGGCAGTTCTCAGAGTAGTAGAAGTTTAAAGAAGACAAATCTCCCTTCTGGCATTCTGAGGCTGGTGTCAACTACAAGAGTCAACTGTGTTTTATCATTCTCTATTAGTATTGTTTAGGAACTCAAAACAAATACTAATAGCCAAGTACTTTTAGGAAGAAATAAAACAGTGCATTTTCATGTCTATCTTCAGTTCTGATTTTTAAATTAAATTTCACATCACTAAACTTACTATCTTTTTTGTTCTATTTCAATTGGTGTGGGTAGTCATGTTAGCGGAATTGCCTGACTTGTCCTAAGACATCAGTTTTGTCATCCTTAATTTTGCCCTAAGACAGTAAGGTTTCTAGTGAGCTTCTATGTTGGGCTCCAGGAATAACTGAGGCTTTGGTTTCACAACTTTCCCTTCTTCTCCTGACATCGCTAAGAGATGCAGCTGCTCCATACTGCCTGGGCCAAGTCTTTTGAATTAGTCATTTTCCCTTGATAGCTGGCCTAGGTCAAGTTCCCCATACAAACTTTCACTTTTTACCTTCTGAGACAGAATTCTACTAGATTTAGCTCACATCATAAATGAGATCCTTCCACTCCATTCCTCTTCTCATTTTTTCCCAGACATTTCCTGCTCAGATTTTCACTTTCAAGTTAAATTGCCCCCATGTTGACTAATCCTTCAATTATTCTCTCTCTTGTCTGCCTGCTTCTACCTCATTAAAACATTAGTGCTTCCTAAAACCTATACTTATATTCATTATACATACATAAGAAATGCCTTTCTGGACAAAAGAGGTATAAGGAGACTATGTGTGAAATTGGAAAGAGGGATATTCATCATGTCAGAATGGCTAAGGAGAAGGGAGAACCTAATTTGCATCACTGAATACATCTTGCGACTCGCTAAGTGAAATTAAGGGTCAGGTAATCAGAAGCATTCTCTGCTAGATTCCTATCAGATGAAATATTCTCTGCCTTGGATTTGCACATAGCCTCAGGGGTCATGCACATTAATACTAGTCGATATGGAACATCTCATTTTCCTCACTGGAGAATTAATTCCTCCTTCCACTCTACTCCCATGAAACCCACTGTTTCTCACAACTATATAAGATCATCTTTCAAGATTTGAAATATCTTGAATTTTTTGCTTGAATCTTGATGCTTCGCTGGATCATCAAAAAAGCAAGAGAATTCCAGAAAAACATCTATCTCTGCTTTATTGGTTATGTCAATGTCTTTGACTGTGTGGATCACAATAAACTGTGGAAAATTCTGAAAAAGATGGGAATACCAGACCACCTAACCTGCCTCTTGAGAAATCTGTATGCAGGTCAGGAAGCAACAGTTAGAACTGGACATAGAACAACAGACTGGTTCCAAATAGGAAAAGGAGTATGTCAAGGCTGTATATTGTCACCCTGCTTATTT